>ML783243.1:158625-211146 GCA_009831015.1 Picea engelmannii | reverse complement strand
AGGATAAGATTGTTTTTTGAGTTTTTCTTTTAATTTTTAGTTTTGTTTGTTCTTTTTTAATTTGTTGTGTTACGTGTTTTATTTTATGTTTTATGCATTTTATATGTTTTCTTTTTATTTAGTTTGTTTTTAATTACTTTGTTTTATTTTAATTTTTGTTTATTTTAATTTTATTTTGTTTTAATATTTTTATTATTTTTTAGTGCTTTATTTAATATTAAATTAATAAAACACTATCCTAGTTACTAAACTAACTTAATTACTTATTAATTAATTAACATATTATTTAACCAGTTTGGCCTATTTAATTAAATTAATTATACTAAATCCTATCACTAACATTATTAACCTATTGATTTTCTTCTTAGCTTAAGTTTGTTTATTATGGATGGGTGGCGGGATAATGTAGGATGATGTCATGAGGAAGGGGCGGTATGGTATTGCCATCATGGTTGAAAGTTGGAAGGGTGGGAAGTAGTAAGTGGTATGGAGTGGAGGAGGCCTGATGTGATAGATTGATGACACGTTGGGACAGGGTCCGCCAGGAAAAACTGCTTCATTCCAGACCCCCCCCATCGTTAAAGGAAGAACGATTGAGGGGGTCCAAAATCGCTTGTAGACCATCCAGTTGCGCATTGTCAGGATGACCGTAGATCTGTGTGCACTTGTTAATTACCATTCCAGACCCTCCCCCCATCTTTAAAAGAAGAACGATCGAGGGGGTTCAGAATCCATTGTCATTCATTGATCTACGCACCACTAGATCGACCGTCGATCTAAGCGCGTTCTTTATCCTCCGGGCGCGAATGCAGCAAAAACTTAGGTTTAGTTATTTTAGTGGGTTTTGTGCACTTCTTCCCTTTCTTTTGTCTCCATGGGGTTAGGAAACGCTACACAACGTCAAAAATCATGAGTTTTCTTTTATTTTCCTTCCCTTCAAAATGATTTGCAGAAATAAAATATTATTTGCAAGCCAAAATATATCCAGAGTGAAAATTTTCCATTCACGAGATGATCCTATGAGTTATAGGGTTATAACAACAACAACAACCTTAGAAGAAATAGAACAAACATTATTCCTTCCGTTAGAGGAAACTCCGCAACAAGATTCAACATTATACAATTTAAAGAAGTTGCTACTCCAAAGTTTGAGGAATAAGGGTTTGAATCAAGAAGTTTCTCCAAAGCCATGAATTTTTAGGGATTTTAGTAGTTTCATTCCTAATAATATCACTAATTTGACTTAGACATTCTTGACTAATTTCAGTATCAAAACGTTAACGAATATGTCTATGAATTTTTTATTTTCATGAACAGAAGAAACTTGCAAAGACTATATTTTTCTTGATGACATAGGGCTTTACAAATGCAATGTGACCTTGATCTTAATTGAAAATTCTAAATGGGTTCACAGGGGATTTCCATTTTATAAGGTCTATGGAATAATTTGTCTCAATGCATTGTAACTTTCTCTCCAAACACTCTGGTAACTTCGATAATGACTTATTTCACCCTTCAAAGTAATTTAAATTTACGTATTCAATTCTACATAAGTGAAAATATATGAATTAATGCATAAATATTTTAACTTCAAATCAAAATTAATTGAAACATGAAATATATAAAAAAAATATTATTATTAATAATTGTTTTCCATGAGTCAAGTTTGTATGGCTTTGGTAGCATGAGAATAATTATCATCTAAGTGACTTTCGACCCGAATATAATACCCTCCTTTCGATCAAACATTGTGGTGGCCATTGGACCTTTCGAATGGAAGAAAAAAAATTGAAAAATGTTTTCTTTTGAATTTAAATTTAATACCGGTTGTTGATATTGATCAATGCAATGTTGTTGGATCTTTCAACCAATGTTAGGACAATTAGAACAATTGCAACCTCTAGCCTGAAAGCAATTCCGACCATTGATCAATGTTAGAAAAACACTATTGGATCCTTTGGGAAGCATGTTACTTGTTAAACATATTTAGATACTATATGTCCGAAAATGAATCCAATCGTCGAATCAAAATTGATAAACACCATTGGCTTTTCAGATAAGCAATTTTTTAATTAGATTATTATCATTTCATCTCTCGAAAAGGTGATCCACGCTATTGACTTCTGTTTAGTAATAAACTGTCATTAAATTTGTTTAAGATAATGAAACCAAATAGTAAAGTGATAACAATGGAAATTTCATTCAAATACAAATAATAAGAGTTAATCATGAAAATTTAGTCATGTTATCGTTGAAAAATTTAGTTACAATATCTTTAACAAACACAATACTTTACAACATCATTCACTATATTCACATATGACTATTAGGAAATTTAGACACTTAGGAGTTAGTTAAGATCAACTTGGTCTAATGTGTCTTTAGGTAAAATTGTGTTTCTTTATTATGTGTTAGTATTAAATTTTAGTTAAGTAATCTAAATATCACGATATGTTATAGACACAGACTAATCCAATGAATCATATTCTCATTGATCTTAATGGCTACATTGATCTATGGATTATCACTCTAATTGTCCATCATATCTATTTAAAGACCATGGAGGTTCATTTGTTGATGAGCAATTGTGAGAAACTGTCTTGTAAAATATTTTTCTTTTTCATTAATATATTTCCTCAAGTGGCCATGTTGGATGGGGCCATGAATCGTTTCCATCTTTGATATTTTTAACCACATAAAAACATCAATGTGTTAATCTTTGATCTAGTTGTGTGAGTGTTTTCTGAGGGTGCTTCCTCTGTGTGTGAATATCCTATTTTTTCAAACATGCTATCATAGTTCATTTCAAGACTGCTCCCATTGTAGATCAACATCTTGAAGCAATGCTTCTACATTTTTAGTTTCTTCTATTTTTGTGAATTTTTGGGTAGAGAGATTTGTTTCACTGCATCTAGGGTTCTTCTTTCAGTTAGAAATTATTTTTGTTTCACTTGAAAAGATATCTATTTTCCCAATATATGACTATCTTAGTCAGATACAAAGGTATAAATCCTGAATATAACCTTTAAGAAAAACTCTTGAGTTAATATTTAAGTTTTTTGTTTTTATTTCCATGTTGCTACTATTTTTGGTCTATGTATGGTCTTTGTTGTGTGCTCTATGCAATCAAAAAATGAGAAACAAAGAATATTTATTATTATTTTCTACATATTGATTTTTCTTTGCACTGTACATGAGCCTACTGTAACATCCCTTTGTCATGCCTAAGAAAAGTCGTAGCACAAAACGATTTTTTTTTTTTTTTGCATTAAGAAATTAACATCAACACATGATCATGGCAATGCCTATTAAACAACATCATAATTAAATAAGTACCAGTTATTCATCATGGAAATCACTAACAACACAAACAACTCGTCAATGAAGGATAGGCACACATAAACATAAATAACATAGCAGATTAGCACATCATAGAATCTTGAAGCAAATTACAACAACATTCAATTAGATAAAAAATATGAAATGACTACCCGCCCAACCTACTCGACAACGTTAGGGCCTCCATGACACATAAGAAATTCTCAAGCCCAGGTTCCAATTGATTTTAACCATTTAAGGTCTCGGGGATGGCAATTGTTCTGAGGAACAAGGAGGTGTCTACATCCCACTAACCCAATCAATCAAAGAAACTAATTATCTCAACAGCATCTATGATCATCTATTTCATCAATGCATCAATAATAAACATCAATTAACCATGGCGCAAGGGTAATCATTATTGTTATCAATTATAAATCAACATTTAATCATTGGTTGTGCACGAAAGTAAACAATTCTAGAACAATCACCTGCCAACTTAAGTAATGACACAAGAGAAAACTAGTTTCCAAATCAGTCATACATCTACATAAATTCATGACGTAGATTAGTTAACATTAAATTCAAGGTGCAAGGAAGAATGACGAAGCAATCACACACCCACTTAAATTAAGGCGTGAAAGCAATTTTTATTACTAAACTAATCATGCATCACCATTAATGAAATGCGCGCGAGTAATCAAAGATAAAACATTGTACATCCATCATCATTGCAATGCGTGAGCAATCCAATTATTAAATCACAGCATAATCAATGGTGCAAGGTAAATATTCATTAAATTTTTATGGTGCCAAAGTAACTACACACAAGTCCATCCACACATAGCTATTCACATCATGGCACAAGTGATTATGAAGTAAATTAAAGTGCATACGAAATAAATAATAAATCCATCCGGTATCAACATTAATTCAATGGTGCCAAAAAAAACCCATTATTTAGTCATTATACAACAACAACTTTCATAGCCCAAGAAGTATAATATCTAACAACCCTACAATACAATATAATTCTCATTTGCGCAAGAAGTCTATGCATTAGCTAGTCATACATCAAAGTTAATTTTTTAAAACCCAATACTATCCTTTTGAGCAACAAGTCGGGTAGAGGAGAAATAGGATATCATAAGGATAAATAAATCAAGTTCACAATTCAACTTAATATTCGTACCGTAACTATACAACTCCATTTAATGCCATCTTCTAGGAGAATGTGAGGGAAGGCCAAACTTCAAAATTCATTAAGAGAACCCATGCGAAGATGTATCCTCTCGACCATACATTAAGTTAGCGCTACTTACATTACGTATCCATGTATAAACCAAAAATATAGTCGTATTAAACAATAAAAGGAGAAATTCATAGTTGACTTAAATTCGAATTAAATAATTAAATCTCAAGTGTATTTAAGGGGAGAAACCATGAACGCTTGGATGTGAGACCGAGGTTTAAGAATGATCTCCTTGGATTACTTAAGCGTAGTAGTTAGTTCTTTCACAAATGTCTCTAACTAATTAGCAATGCAATCAATGCTACTACAAGAAACCCAACTTTGTAATCAATTAAAAAGATGTTATCTTTAATTCTATTAGTTGTGAATTTGACCCACTGTTACCTTTTATCATTAACACATTCAATATACAATCATAATCATTCACAAAGGTATACAATAATATAATTAATTAAATTAATTTATGATATTGCATTATCATAAGGATTAACTGAGCTTACTAACATCTACAAGTTGATAATCTGGACCTTCATTTCAAGGTCCAAGGGCTCTGTAAAAAATTTAGAGCATCCATTCTTGAATTATTAACATCGATGAGGGACGTTGATACTTTTGTATTTACTGCTGGAAAATTCTTTTCTTGACGAGACAAATGTAATGGTTTCACACTTCTTCAAATTGATGTGGAAAACGATGAGAGATGGAAGGAAAACGCATAGCACTACTCCTAGTAAATTTGTCGAGGGTAAACAAAAAAAAATGCAAGTGTGAAGAGAACGTTGTCGCCATGAAAAAACATCTTGCTAGGAATTTTGCCTGACCGCCAGACATCTTCTCAAGATAAGGAAGCAGGGGACACAGGTTCATTCTATTGTAACTACAACAGAATCTCTTGCTGCATGCCTTGAATCACCCTTGAGTACGCCTCCCAAATTTTTCCAGGTGGGAAACGAAGAGAACTAGAATTCAAACACTGTGGAAGCTAAAATCAAAACGCCGAGCCTTAACGTTGAGGAAGAAGTCGATGGTAATGATAAGCCATCACAGAGATCAAGGAAGTTAAGTTGCTGGGTGATTTTTCCTCCTCACGCCGAGATTACTTGTCTTAGAAGAGTCGTTTAAGGGAAGGTGAGATTGCAGAGGATCTTCTCGGCAGAAATCGTGGGGGGAAGGTGCGAATCACAGAGATTCTTCTGGCAAAAAAAAATGTTGGGGATGTCAAGAGAAGCAAAAGAAACACGACGGAGATACATGGTTGGGCGAATGCGTGAGAAGGACAAAGGTCCAGGCAGCTGACTCGCAACAGAAGGTTCTTGAAATCCTGTACTTAAATGTGTGCCAACCCACTGACTACCAAAATCCATGGCTCTTCTTGAACGCAACGTCGTTTTAGTGCTTAAAAGACAAATTTACGAGAATCGGAACTAATGCATTAACACATAAATACATAAATAAATTTATCCTAAATTTACGAGAATTAGAAATGATGCATTAATACATAAATAAATTTATCCTAAATTGACGAGAATCAGAACTGATCCATTAATACGTAAATACATAAATAAATTTAGCCTATTATTATTGAATTATGTTACAAGATCTCAGCACAACTTGTAGTGTATTGCATTGAAACCATTTTATTTAGAGATCCACTGCAAACAAACAGTCCTTGCATGTCTTCATCTTTACTATTAAACTTATACCAAGTATGTTCTGAAATATGAAAAATTGAACATGTTTTTATTTAGATTAGATCCGCTTTTAAAATGGCCTAACAAGCCTCTTTGATGTAGTATATTACTTGAATTATTTAGAATTAAAAAGCCCGGTAAATACCCCTTAAATTAGAAAATCCATTACAATTCGCATCCTCGATTTAATTTAAACACTAGCTTATCAAGGGTTATAACAACTCTGCATAATTTTTTCAATCACAGCCCGAAATTATAAAAACTCATTACAAAATAAATTTTGCAATTATAATCCTCAAGACAATACCATAATCGAAGACGAGAATTCGAAGATGTCCTTCCGCGCTTTCTTTCCGTCCAACTCCCTGCTTGTTAACTGTGAAGACTTCACCGATACCTCCCAACCAATGCTAGGGGTACTCTTTTCCCCCCTTATCCCCTCAAGCCGCAAAGTAGCCACGCACGAATACAACCAAAAAACTCTAGCTCCCAGCGCGCCTTGCAAGGTCGAGCTACCACTCTCTTCCTTGAGCTAAATAGACAACTCGTCAATAGCACCTATTTATACATAGATATCAAATAACATAACATCATAATCCAACAACATCATCGTTAAAATCCATAAGCTAAATAGACAACCATATACAAAACAGAATCACTTGCGTGCAAGTGTCTTCCAAGAATAAGTGAAATCATGTGCGCGCAAGAGTGGGATGTTACATACACCCCTCTTGGTTTAAAATTCATCTCAAAGTTTCACAGTATATGTGCAGTAATAAAGTATCTGACAAGATCTAGTATATCTAACTATCAAACAAAAAATGAATCTGATGGCGCATATCATATGCGTACTCCCAGGTAGTCGAGTGTGGAGTATAATTGTTCCATCGGATCTTGACCTGATCGATTGTTCGACGTCGTAGCTATTGAATGCTATGGTCTAGAATGTGGATTGGCTTTGTCGTGAGTGCACCTTCATCCGACACCTAGAAGGAAATCATGTCAATCACATGTGTAGGATCACTAACATAATGTCTCAAAATAGATACATGAAAAACATTGTGCATACGCCTCAAATAATCAAGCAAGGCTAGTTGATAGGCCACGAGCCCTTTATTTTCCATAACCTCGAAAGGTCCCACAAACCTAGGAGAGAGTTTAGCACCCTTTCCAAACTTGATCGAACTCTTATGCGGTTTCACCCGCAAGAAGACTCGATCACCAACTTCATAACTATGGTCAACGCGATGCGTATCGGCATAACTCTTCTGTCAATCTTGCACTTCTTTAATCCCTTGTATTATCGTTTGCATTTTTTCTTCCATTCTTGGATCGCTTTAGGTCCTACCAAGACCCTATCCTCAAGTTGATCCTAGCTCAAAGGCATCTGACACAGTCGCCTGTAAAGAAACTCGAATGGCATCATATTTATGGTTCTTTGATAGCTGTTGTTGTAACCAAACTCTACTAGTGGAAAGAAATCTTCCCAACTCTTTTGTTGGTCCATAACAAACATACGCAACATATCTTCCAATATTTGGTTCATTATTTCTGTCTTCCTGTCTGTCTCTGGGTGATACACGGTACAAAAGTTAATTTGGGTTCCCAAGGCCTCTTGGAAACTAGTCCAAAATCATCCTGTAAACATCGATCCTCGATCGGATATGATTGATGCAGGAGCATCGCAAGAGAGCCCATAAATAAAGTGCAAAGGCAAGGACAACTGGAATTGCACCAACACATATTTTGAGACATTTTGAATTTGAATGAAGGAACATTAATGTAATAGTTAGGAGAACATATTTGCATTTATGTTTCAAGATTGTAAAACAGATCTTGAGCATTGCTCTCATCTGTCAGATATGGAGGAATTTAATTGTAATGAATGTAAAGTAGTGTATCTTTTATTTCGATTAGATAGCTTAGATCCGTAGGAGGAAAAACTCGTAAAAGACACCCTCATATGCATTGTTGAATAATTCTCATTGTAAGTTATAGAGTTGTAGAGAGTAAGAGCATAGAGAAGAACAAAGATCCTAAGATTGTATAAGAAGATAGTTGTCTCTATTGAACAATGTACAGGAGCACTGGAATTAATATAACAATTCTTTTATTTCATTTCATGGTGTTGTGGTGGTTGTTGTTTACATCTATTTCAATGGTATGTTTACAATTTTTCTTATTTTCTCTGTTATGCATTTGTTTCAATGCTATGTGTGTGTATTCTCTTGATTTCATGTTGAATGTATGAAGTCTATGAGAGGAGAAGTATGAGTTTCAATTGTTTTTCATCCTAAGAATTCCGGCAAGGAATGTAGTGGAGGTCCGCATAGAGTGTGTTGACAGAGTTATGAGTTTTATCTCAGAAAAGCTCCGTAGGGATATTGTTGTTCTCATACTAGCTAGAGTGTAGGTATCACACAGAGTCGTGCAAGGTGTGCATCAGTGAGTTGAGGCATTATACTTTTCCAACTGAGGGTAAGGGTTGAATAACTGTTGTTTCAAAGGAGTGCACAGAGTTGAAGAGTGAAATAAGCAGGGGTTATTGCGAATGTCGCAGGGTGTGCATGCAAGGATTCCTTAGATATCAGGAGTTATAGTGAGAGTCCAAATTTAGAGGGGTTAAAACCTTTGAAGTGTTCAAAGTAAGAAAAAGTTTTGTATTCACCTTGCAAAAGTTAAGATCATAAGGAAAGATGCCAAGGTATTTCCGGAGTCTTTGAGGAATCTGAACGAACGGTCGAAATTCTCAGAGGGAGAATCACCGAAGTTCTGTGGGCCGTTGGATCTTGTAGACGAGCGGGAATATTAAGGCTGAGTGTCTTTCAACACTTGTAATCTCGGGAGGGATAGTGGTCATTGGATCCAGATCAACGAGGGTTGTTGATCGCATGCTTAAATCCACTATTTCGAAAGTCAGAGTGTGGAGGATTTTGTGACTCGAAGTCGAGAGTTGCGAACTCCCGATTCACGAAGTCCTGATAGAATCAAGACCATCAGATCATGAGGAACTCAGATGCATTGATCGTGACGATGATTCACCGCAATTTTGGCCACCAGTGAAAGGTATTGCTGCATTTCGAATCGTCGATAAGAGAAATTCCGAACTGTCGAAGGATTTGGCCCCAGGTCGCAGTCGGGGGTCACATCAAGTAAAGTCAAGGGAGGATTCAAAGGATCCGTTAGCCTTTCGGGGTTTTGGGGATTGACGATTCAGAGGGACTCACATCAGTGATACCAAAGTCATGAAAATCGAAATACTTTTCGAGTGAAGATTGTGGTCACGTCGGCTGGTCACATGGATGAGAGTTGGCGCTTAGTGATTGCTCACATAGACGTAGCTCCGAAGAAGGACCTGTAGATAGACACTTGTGTGTGGAATATTCATGTGGGGAATCAAAGAGTCAATCAGACTCAAATGGGAGATTAAGAACGATCCTAGACTGGGAGGTTGTGCAGAACCTGTTGAGGTAGGGGTACTGCGTCAATGATCCAATTAGGCACACCATGAAATCTCACAATATCGCTGATAAAAACTCTAGCTATGTCTAGCACTTGATGCGTTGTATGAATAGGGATAAAATGTTCACTCTTCGTCAGAGTGCCTACTACTACGAAATTTGAGTCATGCTTCCTTGCTGTCAATGACAATCCCACAATGAATTCCATCGAAATGACCTCCCATTTGGATTCTAGAATAGCGTGTGGATGTAGTAATCATGTCTGATGTCTATGTTCAACCTTCACTTGCTGACATTCTAAACATCTCGCCACGTAGTTGACTATGTCTGCCTTCATTCCTTTCGATAAGAACAAGGATTTAAGGTCTTCCCTCATCTTCATGCCTCCTCTATGAGCCATGTACACTGCCATATGAGCTTTGTGTAAGATCAAACTTATCAACTCGACGTTAGGTGGTACATAAATACGGCTATTATATCTCATTAATTTGTCATTGTCCACAGTAAATTGCACAAATTTTGGTACCAACATGGTGTCTTGTCTGATATTTCCTTTAACCTCTTTATACTAGTCATCGTCACGCTACATAGTTAGAATATTTTCACAAAGATTCGTCTACAGTGGTATCACTGAAAATATGCATGGTCTTCAACTCAGCACATCTGCCACTCTGTTCATTGTTCCTTTTATGTAGGTAATCTCAAAATCATACTCGCTAAGTAGTTATTACCAACGCCATTGTCGCGCGTTCAAGTCACTTTGCATAAAGTGTGATACACACCACAATGGTCCATTTTTAGCTCAATGTTTTGTCCAATCAGGTAGTGTCTCCACACTCTCAGGGCATTCACAATGGCCAACAATTCAAAATTTTGTGTCTTGTAGTTCTCCTCATGCCTTATTAACTTCCTCAAGATGTAAGTGATCACTCGATGCGTCTATGCATACCAAGAAGTCGTTGTCCATGTCAGGGAATTTTAGTATCGACGTTGTCGTCAACAAATCCTTGAGCCTTCTAAATGCTTCCATGCACTTCTCAGTCCATACAAACTTCTTGTTTTTCTTTTGCAATTCCGTAATCATATTTTCTATCTTCGAGAAACCTTCGATGAACCATCGATAATATCCAGCTAAACCCATGAAGCTACATACATCTAGTACATTCGTCAGTGCATGCCATTCCATAATAGCCTCTACCTTCACTGGATCCACAACGATACCTTCATCGGAGATAGAATGCCCTAAATAATGAATCCTCGATTGATAGAAAGAGAATTTAAACAGTTTCACATATAATTTGTTCTCTCGTAAGCACTGTAGTACCAAGTGCAAATGTTAGTCATGTTCTTCCGTCATTCGATAATATATCAAATTTTCGTCAATGACTACTTGAAAAAGCTTGTTCAAGTATTCACAGAACACCCGATTCATCAAGCTCATGAATAACCTTGGGGTGTTTGTAAGTCCAAACAGTAAAACGATAAACTAGTAATCTCCAAACCTCGTCTTGAATGCGGTATTAGGAATGTCTTCCTCCTTGATCAGTAACTGGTGATATCCTGATCTCAAGTCGATCTTTGAGAACACCTTCTCACCCTTCATTTGACCAAATTAATCATCTATTCTTGGCAATGGATATGGGTTCTTGATTGTTTCCTTATTCAACTGATGATAGTTAATGCAGAGTCTCCATGACCCATCCTTCTTCCGTATGAAAAAAAAGGCACACAGCAAGGTGACACACTTTGATGTATAAGTCCTAGGTCCAACCACTCTTTCAATTGTATTTTCAAATCCTATAAATCAAGGGTTTACATACAATAAGGTGTTCTTGCTATAGGTTCATTTACATATTTTAAGTCGATGGTAAATTCCATCTTTCCTTCAAACGACAAACCTGGTAACTCTTCTGGGAACACGTCCTCAAACTCTCATAATATCGAAATGTTTTCTAATCCTTCTGCCACTCCATTGACGTTCAGTGATAAGAATGCATATAATTTGCATCCTTGTTCATTCTCTTCTGTAGTACCTATTTATATCCAAAACCAAAATTTTGGTCAGCGATTGTGCCTGACATTTTGAGAATAGTGGACTGGTGCTCGTCGTGGAGGTTATCCATTGCTGCTTGAATCATGTGGGCCTTGCCCAAATCTCCAACTGTAGTGGGTCCTGTTGATCCATATGATCTAGCCCTCTCAACCAGATAATGACGCTCGTAATGTGGCTCTCCACATGAACAACATCCATTCTTTGGTCCAGTACTCCTGGTCCCCAAAGTAAAAGTTGTTGGCCCACTAGCCTGAAACATTGGTCTGTTCCACTGAACACACCTAATGGTTGTTGTTGTTAATGTGGTGGTCCCCTATAGGGAGTTCCCTGCTAGGGAGTCGGTTATCGAGGTGTCATGAACGCAGATCCTCTCGACGTATCCCAAAACCTTGAAGAAAGTCTAGCTGGAGTCTGATGTTGTTTTGCACCAGACATCGCCTGTCCCTTCGATCTCGTGGGAGCCTTTCCCTAACCCCTGATGATCATCTCTTCCTCACCTATGAGGGCGTTCTGGACTGCATTGTGTAACGTATGAGGAATTAGGATCCTCACCTTGCATGAATGATGACGTTAAGGCCGAACATGAACTTGTTGACCTTAAGATTCTCGGTGTTCATATGTGGAGCATACATAAGAAGCTCTATGAAACGAGCTTCATACTCGGGATCCATACGACTTCCCTGTCGTAAGGTGTTTAACTCATTGAGTTGGCGCTCAATGACTCCTTGCATAGTTAATAAAACAAATAAATTATAAATTCATTAGGAAATTTTCTTTGGTTTATGTTTGAAAAAATAGTCAGTTTTGCATGTGCATTTCAGTTTTTAGAAACATTTACTTGGACATTTGGCATCGTATGGATTCCAGAAATTGAAAATTGCATTGTTTTGAGTGTTTTCTTGTGATTAAGAAGAATATAACTCTTCTCCTTCCCATATGTAGAATTCATCGAAAGAAAGAACTGCATATCATTCTTTTGGATTCTATTTGGAGTCGAGTCTCTTACACATCATCAATTTCATCTTCGTGAACCCTTTGAGTTAAAATCCATTAAAATCAAGCACGCCCTAATAAAATCAACTCGAGTATTTTTTGTTTTTAGCACACCAACAATATCTTAGGATTAGGGTCTTTGGACTAGGTTAAGTGAGTAAATTTTCCAAGACTACTAAAGAGACTGTAGAACACTAAAGAGCGTTTAATTCCAACTTTCATATAAGCATAGTCTGGAACCCCCTCTCACACAACCACTAAACATGAGGTCACATATGGGAAAGCAACGAAGATTACCCCTCCATATCTTAACCAAGCATAGTGGAAATATCGTATATTGGGGGATATTCTTGAGAAAGCATTGGTTTCATTTGGTCTTGGTGCTTCATGAACTCTGAATCCGTTCGGGGTCCTCTGGAGTCCTACCAGTCCACTTGTTTTCAATTCTCTTGAAGCACTTCGAAATTTGATATCCTGCCCATACGTGTGGTCTTGACTATCGAGTTTACCCCCCGAAGGTTGACTATGAGTTGGTAACATTAGTGGCCTTTCCTAGGTATCTATAGAGGTTATTGTGGGGGGATTCTCACTGTACCTGAGGGAGACGTCGTATCGCACTATCAATACCCTTAGAGGGTGATCCCACGAAAGTGAGGGTTTCTTTCATTGAGAAGGAAATTTTTGTGGAGGTCAGAGTAACTGCTTCTCACTTATTCGTTGGCAGATTGATATCTCGCCTTCAGAAGATCCTTAATTCTTTTGTTTCATGGTTGATTTCTTTTAGTATTCATAAGAGTGTGTTTCTTTACTTTTCATAGTCTCCCTTAGGATTCGATTTTTCACAGTATACAAGGTATGGAACCTAACACTCAGGAACCAAAAAATACTCTTTCTTACGAAGCAGTGATCGTAGATCACACTTCTAAAACTGGGAATGTCACTCCTGGAAGCAACCATCATGTTGAAGAACCGGTCCCAACCTTCATAGAAAGCTTGGAATCTTTTTGTAAATCCTTCATTACTGATCCACTTGGCCAACCACTCTTGTATCCACCATCCATGAGATACTATGATGCTTTTTCTTATTATTTACTGCCTGGTTCAACCACTACACCATATTTTGGCGTGAACCCACCAGTTTTTTGTTTTCATGAAGGACATGGGAATTCATCTTTTTCCACAACTCCCATAGTTGATATTGATGGTGATTATTATTTACCGGAAACATCAATGACCCAGGTAACTCTAACTCAACCACTTATGCATTCATTGCCTCTTGCACATGAGTCAGGTAATATTCCTACTTCATTTTTTCCACACATGCACACACCAAGTGTTTTACTTGGTTTTCCCATCGGTTGAATGGCCAACAGTCAAGTCATTCACACAACCAAGGTTACACAAGATACTTAACCTCCATTTCACAGATCACAAATTAGTACTCCCTACATTGGTGGTCAATCTTCAATGAGAGGCCAACCTTCAACTGGGGGGGGAACTGGAGTTGCAGGGCAACTTTTCATAGGGGGAAACCTACATGGTTGCAACAACAACCAGCATGGGGGAAAACAACTACTGCAAGTAATTATATCCCTACTACCACTGGTTTGTATGCTGGAAACCCCCATCCAGGAGTTGCAAATTCTTTGTGGACTCAACCTAATCCTGTAGGAATTCCTCCACAAGGAACTATGCCATATCAATCCATAAACCCCACAATTAAAATGCAACAATCCCTTCCACCGCCATACATAGGGGGACCAAAACACCAACCATAATATGTATGAGGTCCATCTATTCAATCACATTACATGGGTGGACAAGTAGGACAACCACCTTACATAGGTGGAAAACCAGGGAAACCACCTTATATGGGAGGACCATCTAGTTTTTTCACCTCGCCACTATCTGGATACAGTCCTACCGGTGTTCCAACACAATATGGTTATCACCAATATCCACAACCTAACCTAAAGCAATTGTTCTTGGCTATGTTAGATATTCCAAATCTGTCGCGTTTAACAAACAATCCTATCCTTCATGCCTCGTTTTGGTGCACTATCCCTACCAAATTATTGTCCGACATTTCAAAATTTGATGGAAAACCTAGGGAGGATACTAGAAATCATGTTATGACTTTCCACTTACGGTGTTCTTCCAACTCTTTTATGGATGATTCCATTTGTCTTGTACTTTTTCAGAGAACACTTACAAGTGAAAAAACAAAATGGTACATTGAAGTGCCGCATAACTCTTTTGTTGACTTTAACACTCTTTCCATGGATTTCCTAACACATTTTCAGTTGCCTCTACGGTACAGACCAGTAAATAACTTTTCACCTCTCTCTGACAATCCTCTTCCACCCACATCTCTAATCATATTCATGAGTGGAGACGACGGAGATGGTTGATTAAAGCTCCAATTACTGACCAAATCCTAGCGGATTGGGTTACAAATTCTCTCTTTCTTCCCATCGCCCGCAATGTTTCTATGTGAAATTTCGTTATTGAGGAGAAGGCTACCAACCATGCACAGTATTTGGACTTGGTTTATTCCCAGTATGGAACACTTTATGATATGATCTCTAATATTTCTCATCCATCGAATGATCCATCAATACCTGCTACGGAATTTAATTCCATTCCAAACACCACAACCACTTCCTCTCCTTCTCAAATCTATGAGGTGAATATGGTCCAATCCACTTCATCTCAGAAACCAGGAGGTAAAAAGAAACACAAGGTAAAATCCTAGGAACCTTCTAACGAGCAGGATAATCCTAAGTCTGTTAATACTCAACCGACAAGGAAACCTAAATATCCTTTTAGAATTTGTGGGGAAGACCACTACATGAAATAATTACCTCATCATGCGGTTGTCACGATATATATAAAGGGTACCTTCCAATCAGTTCAAAAACAATTTTTGGTTCCATAAAACCCTGCCCATTCGCAAGGAGATGACCCAAGTCATTCCCACCATGGGGATGCTTCCACAAGTTCCTTTGAGGTGTACATTTTTAAGATGGTTAATGTCACAACTCATTAAAATATCTATGACACTCCTCCAGGTGATCATTTTAAAGGGAAGACTTTCGACCAACTGTGTAACTCTACTCCTCCTCCATCTTCCAATCCTCTATAGATTGAGAATCTGATTTCTGACATAGCGTTGCACCCACCCAAGAGCATAATTCAAAAAGTGACATTTAATCCAAATGCCTATGCTGCCCAAAATTACAACATAATTGAAGATTTGGAGCTAGCACCTTGCGCTATGTCAACCCTTGAAGTTCTACAAAACTATCCAAGTCAACATAAAATCCTATTGTCAGCCATTGGATCCTAAGGAGTCAAACCTCATTACGTTTAATCTGGATTATTTTAAGGAGATACTCTTGCATCACTTATCATTCCAAATTCAAGTTTTGGTTAGTTGACACACCATCCATCGTACCTTTTTGGATGAGGGAGCCTCCACTTGTGTCATTTCTTTTCCTTGTTGGAGATCCCTTCGTTCTCTTGCACTTACCCCATCCCCTACCACCTTGAAATTGTTTGATGGAAATGGTTTCAAACCTCACAGACTCTTGAAATATTTCACTGTGACTTTAAAGGGTAATTTTTTTTTGGTTTATATCGAAATCATCGACGTGCCCCTGGATTATAATTTGTTACTTGGTCGTAGTTGGTTCTATGCAATGACTATTGTCGAGTATTCGGTGTTTCGTATCTTATGTTTTTCCCTTCAAGGAAATATTATCATTGTTTATCAACTCGATTATACAACTCTAGATATCAACATTGTCGCAGCAAATCATGTCCCTTTTCTAAGACAAAATAATTTTGAGAGTGTACATGTAGGTCTTCTCAAGGATTCCTCACACATGGGGGTTTTTCCTTTTCCTTCTCCTCCCACCACACAGGTTGCTACTTTAAACATGATTTCGACTTAGGTACAACAACAATTAGATTCAACTCATCCATTGGTAGTACCTGGTCTCCACGAGCATCACTCATTTTCTCTGTCAATATCGTTAAAAAATGAAATAGACCCCCCTCTGTTACAATTGATTCTCACTCTGGATAAAGTACTTGAACCTTCTCTTCCTATGCCTAGTGAAAATGTTTACATTAGTAACCAGAAACCTAAATGAGGAAATAAGAAGAGTCTTCGGAGGAAATGACACTTGAGGGGTATATCTCTAGCCTCTGGACATCATGCTGGAGAAAAACCACCAACTTCTGCCAAGGAAGTTGGGGGAAAACCACCTCTAGAGAGACACATTGCTAGGAGTGATCTTCGTTTGAAGGTCATTCCCATCGTAAAGTAGTAGTCTTTTTCTAGAACGAGCTTAGTCTTTGTTCTTTCTCGTGCTCATAAATACATGAGAATAAGTTATCGAGCATATTCTTTATTCTTTCTCATTCTCGTAAATGCATGAGATTGTGACCGAGTATACTTTTATCACTTTTTTGGACTCGTAAAGGTTATACAAAAAAAAAACCCTATGGAGTCTTCTTTAAGATCTTTTCAGATTCTCTAAACATGAAAATATTACTGAGTTATCTTGTTTCCTTTCACACTTGTTAAAAGGTTTGAAAGGGCATATTTCGAGTGGTAGTTTATCTCCTTTCTAACCTTCTGAGACTAATTATGAAAAATGAACAATCTAATAAAGCATGATTATAAGAGTTCTCCCCTATATATTTTTATACTTTTTCAGACTTCATAGACTAAAAATTATGAAAAAGGACAACCTTGGAGTCACCTTTATGTTCTTTTCAGACTCTATAAACATGAAAAACCATCGAGTTTTCATTCTACAGACTCGCTAAACTACACATTGAAGGACCCATATGGGAACAAACCCTTCCTTCATCCAGTTCAGTAAATAAAGGAAGAGGAACTTACCAAAGGTGAGTTATATTGAGCATGTGTTACCCTCCTCGAGCTCGTTAAATGAAAAAGAGGTACTCATCTATCTGGGTTGGGGAAAAATTGAAGGAAGAGGGTCAAGTTTTTTAGAATCCTTTATGGCATATTTTTTCTCCCTTGAACATTTCACCTGTTTGCGTCTCGTCTTATAGTTAGGTAATCTGCTTGTCTTTGAGTCATACCAATTCCATGTTTCGCAATACTTTTTCATCTAGTTGAAGAGTGATCTTATTGTCATCATTTTACATTCTTGCTATTCGTTGAGTCAATGTTTCTAAGTCAGTTGTCATGCCTCATCATGTTCAAGGGAAGTTTCACTTCAAACCATCCATCTGCAGTATTTCCAGTTCCCATTTCCTGTGTCATTCCATACTCATTTAATTCACCATCTTACATCACTTTCCTATGTAAGTTTCATGTTGATGATGGGGGATAGATCAAGGCCCTCCTTCAATGAGTCTTTTCCTGTCGAATTCAATACAACATCCGAGAATAATACTTAGAAACCAGTTAGTACCTTGGGACATGCATGTCTCAATGGAAAGCCTCCTTGCTTCCAACAGTGGGTTTACATCATTGACTTCTAATTGGATGATTCCATGAATGTTCAACCTCAAATCATTCATCCACATTCGCTGGAATGTACTAGGATACCTTAGGAATCATTGGCATCATTAGTGATATCCCTTGCACTTGTTAATGGTATACATCAATGACAAGTAATGAATTGGTTTCTACCATGTTCGATATCAATTCCTTTATTCACATGGATAGATTCCTATCACATTGAAATTGGGACGAAGACCCTAGGTCGAGCGTCCACTCTATCATCTGCTTTACCTAGGTTGTGAAGGAGATCATTTGAGCATACTGATATATATACTATCACATAGATCCACATTGTATTGGTCTATGGCTATGTTTTATCATCTTGTCACTCCACTGTGTATTTTTCATGGCTCCGATTAGTTCATGTAATGGAGGTATGGATCCACATTGTATCTTTGATGGCCATATCCTTAGTCTACATTTTTCATGGATCCATAGTGTATTGGTTGGTGGCCATGCTTTGAGTCATCTTGTATTTTGAGCATAGGTATTCCTTCCTTGGAAATGGAACATATATTAATGTTGTTTGATGGTTGTCTGCAACTTCTTCCAGGTTCTCCAACTCCACGCACTTGCATTGAAGAATTGTAAAGTGTTTTGGCCATCAATTTCTCTTCTGACATCACACTTTAGGGGGAAATATTTTACACACCAAAATTCCACGCTTAAGTACCTCACTCTAAGTGTCACAGGTGTCGTAAAAGTGTCACATACACTAACACCATGAAAGAACGTTTGTCACAATCCCTAATCATTGTGGAGGAGAAATATATTATATGAAGTTCAAAATACTATGTGCACATGGATTAACTATTAATGTTCATAAAAAGGAAATTAGTTTAGTGTGATATTCCACCTCACATTTGGTTTCCTATTTTCAAGGAGAGGTTGAGAATCTCATGGACGTTTGAGAGATATTTCCTCCTTAAAATCCTTGAGAGATATTTTCTCCCTAAAATCCTTGAAGAGATATTTTCTCCCTAAAAAATTTGGAGATCCCTTTTTAGTCGATCTTCTGAGTGATCTTCTCCATGGTGGTTAAGCCTCCAAATCCTATATAATGAGGGATTTCCATGGAGGAAGGAGGAAGCTTTTGGATATCAAACTTATGATCTTTGGAGCATCGTGCAATGGCTGGACAAGGAGAAATTGGAGAAGTTGTTGCAACACCATCCATGATTGTAAGTATCTCTTTAAAGTTCTCATCAATATTATTTTGCCTATTCCCTTCAAGATTGTGTATTCTTGCATATGATTGTCGATATTGATAGATGGATTTGATTAGTCTAATATTGTAGTGTAGAGTAGGAGTTCTTTGTATTTTTGTTGTCCATTGCATTGAAAGTGTCGAGTGGTGCTGAAGAGTTTGGAGATCAAGCTCAGATCAGAGGCAGTGAGGACGAACCATGGAATAAGGTGCATCACACTTTCTTCCTTCTCTTTCTCTTTCTGATTTGTTAATTGAATTCACAAGGATATTAATGTCCATTTGTATGTTTCTGTATTGATATTATGGGCATAGAATACAAGGGAGAATTCACCTGTCCACAGGGGAATTATTCCATAACAATCGCAGAAGCGTTTGAATAGTTGGATGGCATGCCTTGAGTGGTAGCTACCCCCTGCATGGAATTCCAATGGCCATTCTTAAGGTTTCCCCTAGTTGATCCCTCATGCATAGGAACTGAAACTTGGAGGGGGTTCCACTAAGAGTGGTACGGGTTTCTCCCAAATGAAATCCCATGTTGAGGGATATAATTATTCCTTATATTCCCTAGATCTTGGAAGGAAATGGCTCCTTCCATCTCTCCCTATGAAGGAATTGAACCTTGTTCAGGGATGTATTGATTAAGGAGGGGTTTTCCCCTTGATGAAAATGTTGACAAAGAAAAAAACATATTCCGAAAAACACCAAATAAGGAAAACAACATGGACCCTACTCGAGTCGTGGAAGGTTGAGGCCTATGACTCCCTCCACTAATCAAGATAGAACCATAATTAGGATGGTTGGTGGGAAGCACCTCCGAGCGAGGGGGGTGGAGGGGTAATATGACCCCCACTGAAAGGAAACACATTGAACGAAGAAATATTTCCCCCACGGGATCCTTATGGGGGAGTGTAAATAATACTGGGTTAGAGTTAAGGTCGTGTCGAAACCCTGTATCCCGTGCGAGAACGGACCAAAAAACAAATTCTGTGTGACCATAGAATGAACAATGGTTGTAGTCATGATAGGGAATTTTCCATCGACAGAAGTGGTAGCCATATGATGAGAGGAATTTATCAAAGGGGAAGGTGGGATAGGGGGAAAGAGAACCCCTCCACCTATATCCGAGGTGGGAGTATGATGAATCCCAGTAGAAGTAACATAATTTTCTTCCATCAAAATTCACTTAACAAGAGGATGATTAGGGATTGTCACCTCAGGGGGGACTATTTGATCAAGAACTGGCATTGAGAGGTCAGGTGTTAGAGGGTTCCATAGCCTATTGAAGCCTTATGCTTCAAGGTATGAAATTCTAGATACCTTAGGTGTAAGAGTGTCTCCTCTTGGAAAAGGATTGAGCATAATTTCTTTTGGCTCAGTAGTTTCGAAAGAACCTTCATGATCTAACCTTCACCTCAATGGTGGCAGGGGTGGCTCCAGAGTTGTTGGTGGGAGGCCTTGAATCCTGCTTGAATGGTGGAGTTGTTGATCGTCCACTTTATGAAATAATGAACCGAAACTCTAAGGAAAATATAGAGGGAATAACAAAGAACACACTAAAAATTCCCTAAATATAAATCAAGCAATTGGGAAAAAGGTAGGAAGAATAGTTAGGCCAGCCAACACTAGAGAAACTTACCATGTAAATGTAACTCGAAGAAGGAAACACCCTCTAGGTACACTTTGTGAAGCATGGTCTGATATCTGTCCTAGGTACCATGGTATGCCCCCCACAATCAGTTGTGTAGGTACATATAAAATGGAAACTAGGTTTCCATCTCGCAGTCAGTCATGAGGTGGGTACAATAGACTGTCAGGAAGTTTGTATGAGCAAAATAACTATGTATGAAACCTTTCAAGGGTACCAAAATAAAATGGTCTATAAGACAACTAAGGATACCAAATGGATTTGAGGTCCACGAAGCTCTGTAGTTAGATGCAGTCAACAAAATCCCAAGAATGACCCTCAAATATGATCTCCACTATGCTTGGTTTGGCTTTGGATGAGTTATCTCTGCTACCTTTCCTCATGCAACCTATTATTTATCCCCTATGTTAGAGGGGGGTCCTGGTTAACTTTTACGACACTGGACTTCAACACTCCCTATATCCAACTCTTAAGTTTGTTTATTGGCCTTCAATTTTTTTCTCTCCACACCTAATCCAAATCCCTAAAGCCTAGTCCAGTTGGTGTACCCTATAAATGAAAAATTCTAATGGTTTTTAAATTTAAGCGTTAATTTTAAGGGCTTGATTACTCAAGGGTGTGGTGGTGAAACTTGTGATGTTCTTTTAGAGACGAAAATATGACAATTATAGAGCTTTTCAGAGAATTTTTCTCTAATGCAAATGAAAGAAAATTAAATCCTACAAATGAAGATTGACTCTTTTCACTTAAAATGAAAAATTTTCAAATGCAAACCAAGATCCTATGATCAATCTATTCTATAATTTTTTTTTTTGTTTCAAATGAAATCCAACTACTTAAGATTTTTAGGGAAGAAAGTAACAAGGAACATTGGGTTAGGACTTATTTTCTTTCGGAAACAAAACCTAAGCTATAACAACCAAACAAACATGCAATGAAACATGGAAATGCATCTAAGAAGCTCCTTTTTATTTTTCTTTTTTGAAAATGAAAGCAAGGGAAGGGAAGAAAAAAGATAAACTTAACTACAATTTTAATTTTTAATTTTTTTTTTTATTTTTGGCTTCTGAAATGAAAATTTAAGGAGCACAATAAAGAAACTTTTATTTTCTTTTTCAAATCATAGAAAGAGAGAAGGAAAAAAAAAAGGATGATTCAGGTGCTAGACCATTACCAAAGGGAAAGGATTCAATAGAATCGAGAGGAGAACCTAAATCTTGTAAACAAACCTTCACACTTGATAAAAAATAGAGAGACAAATAAGTATGTACAAAAGAGATCATATTGAAATATTATAGACAAACTGGTATTCAAACCCTATCAAATAGTAGTCAACATAGGTCCCTGATACTCAGGACAACCTGAGAGATCATAATTTTCCTGGAAGAGTGGGAGGGGGTTTTGAAAAAATCCAAAATGATACAGACACACGTGCTATGTTCAGAGATCCTGCGTATGTACAAGGGTTGTGTTAATTTAAGACACGTATGTATGCGGTCTGAGAAACCAAGATGTCGTGTACATGTCTAAAAATGTTCAAAAAAGAAAATATTCATACTTGAAACCCAACCCAAGTAACTTGGTAAACACCTAGAAGGTGATTAGAGACTTAGATAAAATCAGAAAGTACAAAAAAACAAGAAATAAAACCAAAAGAAGATATCCTAAACAAACCCTAAGGAGACTCCCTAGTGGAGTCACCAATTCTACTTTGGGGAAAAATTCCCCTATTCAGGGTCTAATGTCTAGGCAGAGAAATAACTCCATAAAATACATAAAATAACATATTATTTCCAAATCTAACTAGATATAATGATTGTTAAGGAAAAGAGGAACCATATTAAAGTAGGCACCTTGTGTCCTTTTGTTCGTAGTACATCCCCTTTGTTCATTATTTGCTCCCAGATTGTAGGTATCCTCCCAAACATGACCTGAAACAAATCAGAAAGTGATATAAAACAACATATATACAATAATCAATATCATTTATATGTCTATATACTCATGAGATAGATTACAATCATAAGAAAAAAGACACATGAATTTGGAAAAGGAAAGCTCTCTTTTATTGATAACAAGAAGGTGAATTACAACTAAGATCTTATCGGCACTGCTCCATGAACCTCACCTGGTTTCCTCCAAGGAGACTCCAAGTGCATTAATCCCATAGAGAAATCCTCACAATCAACATGCCAAATCAAGGAATTTGATGGATTGCATAAGGAGGATGATGTATTGGGAAAGTTGAGGATGGATACTCATAACTCCATACATAAAGTCAAAGAGAGAGAAGGAGATATTTGGGTAGAGTTTCTTTGATTCTTCATTCTATATTCCCAAATGAACCCCCTAGGGCCCTTTATATATGTAAATTAGATGGTTATTCAATTCTCATAAGGGATACAGGAGGTAAAAATGGTTGTGCAACCCAACATAACCCATAAACCCTGATGGGGAGCACAATTTTTTTATTTTTTGAAACTTTTTTGAGTATATGCAGGTTGTCTGTGTAGAAACTAGTGTATGTACGTAGAATGCATGTATATTAGGGTGTCTACACCTTTAAAAATGGATATTTTAGGAAGGAAACTCAGCAAAAGTGGCATCAACATATATGAGTATCTAGACCAAAACTCAAAATGAATGAGGGTGGAATTTTAGAGTTGTAACAGGGAGTGAGGGATAAGGGGAGAAAAAAAGTGAGTGAGTGTGTGAGAGAGAGAGAGGTGAATATAGAGGGATGGAGGGAGAGAGGGGTAGAGAGAAAGAGGGATGGGGTAGTGATAGGAGGAGTGAGTGAGAGAGAGGGAGGGAGAGAGAGGTAGATGTAGGTGAGAAAGAGGGATGGGGAGAGAGAGGTAGATGTAGGTGAGATAGAGAGGGGGGAGAATAGGGAAGTGAGACATATGGAAACAATAGGAGAGGGGGGTGGATCAAGTGAACAAGACGGAGGGAGAGAGAGACGAGGATGAGGGAGTGAGAGAAATAGAGAGAGGAATAATGTGTGAGAGAGGGATATGTGGAAAGAGTAATTTGTAGATAGATAAGGGGAGAGTGGAAGAGATATGGACAGAGGGAGAGAGAGGGGGTGATTTTATGGGAGAGAGAGAGAGAGAAAGAGAGAGAGAGAGAGAACGGGGGGGGGGACACATAGTTAGACAGAGATACTGGTGAGAGAGGTAAAGAGAGAGGGGGGTGGGATGGAGACAGAAATGAAGAGACATAGGGAAAAAGGGAAGGTAGGGTAGAGAGAGTGAGTGAGAGAGAGGGTGGGGGAGATAAAATACATTATGAATAGGAGTGCATACATGTTCAATAATTCATGTCCTCTCTATAATGTGCGTGTTCTTAGAACATGTACATGTTCTTTTCATTTAATTTTTTGTGTGTGGGAGTGAAAACTCTAGAATGCATGATTGTTGAGTTGGTTGCCTCAGATTTAGGTTTGGGATGACAAACATAGTGACTTGGTCTAAAAATACATTAAAACCTCCATTTTTATGAATACCTCTCAACATCTTTATTTCTGACTTTATTTTTCTATATGCTACACATATTTATTGTCGATGAAACTAGAGAAACATATAGAGTCGACTATGCAGATTTCAAACATATAAGTTTAAATAAAAATAATGTTGTTTACTATTTTGAATATATTTTTTTCTTCACATGTATAAGAGTCCTTAAATACATACCCCTTTTATTTCTTCTATAACTTTTTATCACCTTAATGATTTTTAGATTAAGTTATATGCCCCACTATAAGAAACTGTGATCTACAATCTAAAAATAAATAGTTTAATAATGTTAAGACCCTTGTATCCTGTACTAACATAAGGAATTGTAATTTCAAGGACACAATGACTTTCATAATTTAAAATAATAAAAATTAATATTATAAATTTTGTGAAAATGCCATGCACTAGAATAATGGGTTCTCTACAATTATATGGTTTTTTTAAGGAAGATATGTCATTAAGGTACCCAACATATGGACTAACAGAAACATAGACATTTTATTTTTCTTGAAAAATAACATACCACTACTAGACTCAAATTTCAAACAGATGTTTACAAATTCTATAAATAAATTTATATATTCCTAATTCTAATTCAATTTACTACATCTCATCTTTTAACACCATAATCAAATTCCTTGTAAAAGTACCATACTCACTCCAAGTTA
Source organism: Picea engelmannii (assembly GCA_009831015.1). NCBI lineage: Eukaryota > Viridiplantae > Streptophyta > Pinopsida > Pinales > Pinaceae > Picea > Picea engelmannii. The sequence goes on along the minus strand of ML783243.1, from coordinate 185,789 downwards.
ATATATTGTTTTTTTTCCATGTTTACATACCGCAGATAGACTCAAATTTCACATAGATGTTCACAAATTATATAAATAAAATTATATATTCCTAAATCTAATTCAATTTCCTACATTTCATCTTTTCACTCCATAATCAAATTCATTGTAAAAGTACCATACTCACTCCAAGTTAATAGATTGTTGTTTTTCCATATTTTCATTGGCACTTATGCATAATGGGAGACCATCATTATCTTTCACCCAATCCTAATCTATTAATTTATATTCATTTCCCCTTTATAAGATAAATTGAATTATATTCCTCCTAGTTTATATGATGTATTGAAAATATTTTCCCTTTATAAGATATATTGAATTAGACTTATCTCCTTATTTGTAATTGATACTAAAGGAATTTGCAATGTTTTGAAGATATTTTAATTTGTGCTCATTAATAAAGGAAAAAGTGATGCATTAATGATATTTTCATTAGTAGAAATTGTTAGCACTAGAAGTTGCACGTAGATTGTTGTAGGTGTAATGCCAATACCCATCAGAATGTAACGGATAATTGTTTGTAAAATTGTGGAAAATGGATGGAAAGATCAATTACATATGTCAATCACAGTTCATTCCATGTAATACACACCAACAAACAAGGCCTTGAATGGTTTCAGATCAGGTTTTAAGAGATACGAATGATAGATGGAAGACTTATCAAAGATAGTGAAATATGTATATCATTTTACATCAAGAATTTCTAACACACATGAAATAAAGCTCATTTGAATAAGAACCTCTTAATTTCAAATAAAAAATAACTATGATAAATTTGCATACAATTTCACAATAAGTCTTTTATTGCAATAAAGAAACAACAGCTAGATGAATCCTTCAACACACACTGATATAAAAGTGAGACAAAAAATAAATTATAATAAGAATAAGACTTATTTCCACCATTAAAAGTATGTTGGATATGGTCCGTACATTAGGAGAAAACTCTTCTACAAAAGAAAATACTAAAAATAAGAATTTTTATGTCACACCATTTGAACCTCATTTAGTCTTACAATGCCATTTAAATAGATAAATTTATCAAAACCAACTTTACAACCCTCCCCTCAACTTCCTCATAGGATCCCATTCCTAAGAGAAGAGTGGCAACAAGTGTACAACAAAGAAAAACAACATATTTCTATATTAAAGGAAAAATCTAGCAATGCATACAACCGTCTTTAACAACTTGATGACGTGTCCATAAGTATGCACCTCCCTGAGGCAAATGGCCTTCCAAACTGCAACCGATATTCTGTGTGTTGGTACGAGTTCACCTTGACAGCTGGAATCTCCCTTTCCCTCCAAAATATTCGAAAAACTAAGTTTGCAACGCAACGCTGCAAACTATCCTCAAAACAACCAGTTCGTAATGCCAATAATTCCAAGCACTGCAAACTTTCCTGTAGCAACCTATTTTACTTTTTCAGAAGATTCAAAACTTTAAAACTTCTACTAGGAGTCCATATATGCAACAAACTCATTATCTTGATATATCCTTAGAGAAAAATTGAAAAATGCTAAATCTAGATCAAAACTCATAACCCTCATTTAATGTTGTAAAACCATGCAACACAAAAGTTTGACCAAAATGATGTTGTTTTTAGAATATCATTGTCTTTATCTTTTTTGTATTGAAGTTCTTCTGGGAGCCACCTTGGCCAACATGTCTAAGTTGTTCTTTGCCAATTCTTCTTTGAAAGGCTGTAACTCTGCCTTCAATTTTCTGATTTCATCTTGGTGGGTTATGTTCTGCCTGTAGACATTCTTGAGTTTTCTGTGAAGGGGAAAAAACCTCTTAACCAGGAACCTTGCCTTATCAATTGTATCTCCATACATGTTCAACATCTCCTTAATATTTATCCTGGAACCAAAATATTCCTTCTTCAACTTGTCATTTTCAGCTTTTGCTTCCTTGAGCTACCTCCCGAGCCTTTTGAAGGTAGGGTTTCTTTCATGCTGAGGAGTGGTGATGTCAATAACGTATGTGGGATTCGTAGAAGACTGAGATTTTCCTTTTGGTTGGGCTGAAGTCTCTTTTGTAAAATCCTTCATGAGGACATGTTTCTTGGATACTTCTCTAGTAAAAGGTCTTCGAGGTTTGAATTTTTCTGCAACACTTGGTGGATGGAAAACAATCTTTTTTCATTTCAATCTTCTTGGTTTTCTTGAAGGAATCTCCATGGAAATAGGATCTTCCATAGGTGAAGTTTTTATATATGGAGGTTGTGAAGGACCACATGTTTCAAATTCATTAGTATCCCTGACATATTTATCACTCCTAGTCACCCTCTTCTTCCTTTTGGACTCTGAAATCACAGTCCTGTCAACAGGGGTAGGAGTTTGTCTTTTGGACTGTGGAGAAGGAGAAATATCTAACTGAAAATGTGATGAATTTAGGAAAATTTCCAAATTAGTGTTATCTTTCCTTAAATCCTCCACTACTAACATATTGATAACACCAGAGTGAAACAAACTGGTATCTACTTTCTTTGACTTATCCTAGACTCTGTGCGACATATTAACAATACTCCTGAACATATAGAATGTCCAAGGTTCATGGATTATTTTGCTGTGAAGTGTAACAGTAATATGATGTGGTATTGGTATACCATATTCAAACCCCCTTCACATGTGAAGTATCTTTGGATGAACCTGAGCATCTTGTCAAAACATTCAAGCATGTGACTTCTTGGTACTCCTTTAGACAAGTTGTGTTCTTGATATGCTCGCTTAAGGAATTCTTTTGAGAAGGAAGAATTTAATGACATGGATTTGGACCATTTCTCCCCATATTTAGGTATCTTTGTTGCAACAGAGATTAAATGTTCTAAAACATGAAAATACAACATCCCCTCTTTAGGTTTAGTCCCATTAAAATTAAGTGCAAACTCTTTGTCCATTATGGATGTCCTCTGTACATCTTTTGACAAAACTTTAGACAACCCACCCTCTGAAAAGATTCCCTAAACAATGGTTCAAAGTTAATTAGTTGCATATTATATGGTTTAGCACTCAAAATATCTCCTCCCTTGTGAGTCTTCTTGTTTTGTTGACTGTCCATAGTCACTACTTGAAATCACTCCTTGTAAATTCCTATGACCAAGAATGTGACTCATAAGGACCATTATCTTTATCATGATGAATAATATCATGAAATAAAGGCTCTAAACCAAGGATAAAACAATACTTTGCTTATAAAAACCAAAACAATGAGTTATGACATGAAAAATAACTCAAAACCTAATACATAAAAACCCTATAACTCAAAATAAAAAAAACCAAGGTGTTTTGACCCCGTACACATTCTATGCGCTAACATCTGGCTCCACGGGAGATGGAGACCTCCTTGTGAGGCTCCAAGAACATTCAACTCCAATGCCTTGTCAATTGGGCTAGGAGTCATTATTGAAAGAAAATAAAAATAACTAAAGAATGATATCTACAATGAAAATTCGCATTGACTATGCCACCAGGAAATTCAACATCTTCCAAGTTTTGTTGCTTAAAAGTATTATTTTACAAAACTTCAGAAATTTTAAAAGGATCAAACCACATGGCTTCAAATATACCATGTTTTACCTTATCTTTCCTTTGTGCATCCCATTTGAGTACCAGGTCTGTAAGCTAAAAATATTCTTTCTTCACCTTCTTCTCAAAAGCTTCTTTGATTTTTTGTTGATGGCTTTGTGCTTTATCAAAAATTTGTTCCCTGGTTTGTTGTACTTTCACAAGTTGGTGCATTATCTTGATCATTTCATCTGGTTCCCCGTATTAATCCTAAAGAAACTTTGCCACAGGTAAATCTAGTTGAGTAGGAAAAATAACTTTAGTTCCATAGACCAACTGAAATGGAGTAGTTCCAATTGATCTCTTGGTGGTTACTCTATCTTCCCATACGGAAAACTTCATCTTTGAATCCCATGACTTTTTATTATCCTCTAGCAATGTTCTGATGATCTTCACTAAGAATTTTTTGGAGTATTATGCTAAGCCATTACCCTAAGGGTAATATGGAGTAGAGTGAATAAGTTGAATCCCAAATTTTTCACAAAATTTTACCAGAGGCTCAACTTTAAAAGTTGCAACATTATCAGTAACAATTTTTTTAGGAAAACCAAACCTTGATAGAATGTCTTCCAGGAAGCCAATGACTAATTTATGTGTTTCATTTCTAGTGGGAATGGCTTCTATCCACTTCGTGAAATAATCAATAGAAGTCAGAATCCAACAATGTTGACCACTTGAGGATGGATGAATTTATCCAATGAATTCTAATACCCACTGTTTAAAGGGGCTAGATACCACTATGCACGTCAGAGTAAAAGATTTGAGCTATTGTTTTCCTAATAATTTCTGACATTTATCACAAGTTCTGATATTTTCACACACATAAGTGAATAATCTAGTCCAGAAGTACCCATCTCTAAGTATCTCGTATGTTGTATTCCTCCAAAAATGATGACCTCCACATAGACTCTCATGAAAATTAGTCATATTTTGATTTTCCTCTTCTAGATCCAAACATCTTAAAAGGACCCCTGTAGGATCTTTCCAATATAGAATATTATCAACAATGCAATACCTAACTGCTTTATGCTTCAAATCCATCACTTTGGTCTTCTCAAGTCTAGTAGGAGGCTATAAATTTTGCAAGAAATAGATGAGGTCATTGTACTAAATGCATTATGTCAACTTTGAGCTGATTTGCAAGTTGTTGTTAGGAATATCAGTTTGCTGATTTATAGAATTAACATTCATGAAATTTACTCCCAGTTCCTTACAACTTGATTCAATTAAAAATCAAATAAACCTTGACCTTTCACTATCTTGGACGGTTTCATCTCAAGATTAAACTCCAAAATCTTAGCAATCCACTTACTTATTTTCCCATCTATATCAGGTTGAATCATAATTTCTTTTACAGAGCTTGAAGGAACATAAGCAATAATTTTGGAGTGAAGAACATATACTCTAAACGTTTTGAGGGATTTCACCAAAGAATGATCTTGTTTATCCATGATGTCATATATGACTTCAAAATATCTCAAGGACCTACTGAAAAAAGAAATAGGTTGCTCCATTCCATTTGAATTCTTCTGAAGGAGGACAACAAATAGTGTATCATTTGAGGAAAAAGAAAAAAGAAAAAAATATTTTGAATAGTAAGGATGAATTAGAATAGGTGCATCATTCAGTGATTCCTTTATTTTCTCAAAATAATTCCTAGCTTCTAGTGTCCATTTTACTTCATTCTCATTTCTCAACATGGATGCCATAAATTTGACCAACTCAAAAAAATTAGATATAAATCTCCTCAAGAAGTTTATCTTACTTATGAATGACTACATTTATTTCTTGGACCTTGGGAGAGAAAGAGTTTTGATAGCCTCTACTCTAGTTGGGTCAATTTTTACTCCTTCAGCTGAGACAATATGTCCCAACAACGTACCTTCCTTCATGGAAAACTGAGTCTTCTTTGGATTAAGTGACAACCCATATTTTCTTCATTTTAGGAACACCCTCTCCAAATGTTGGTAATGATCTTGATCATAATTTGAAAACACTATGATATCATCCAAGTAGCTAACCACAAACTTATTTGTTTATCCAATAAATGCAATTTCCATTGCACGTTGGAAAGTTTCCCCTGCATTCATGAGACCAAAATGCATCTTGGAATACATGAATGTACCCCAAGCAGTGGTAAATGTTGTCTTTTCCCTCTCCTCTGGTAATACATAAATGTGATTATATCATGAAAATCCATAAATCATTGACATCCTTACTGAGCATGTCACCCTTTGCAAGATATGCTCTATTTTAGGTAAGTGATAATTGTCTTTTCTAGAACACCTGTTTAAATTTTTGAAATCAACACAAAGTCTGATCTCACCATTGTTTTTTCTGATAGGGACCAGATTATCTATCCAATCAGAGTACCTCAAAGGTATAATGATCTGGGCATTAATCAATTTTTTGACCTCTTTCTACATAATGGGCAATAACATAGGATTAATATTCATTAGTTTTTGTCTAAAAGGCTTGGTATCATCCTTTAAGGGTATTCTACACTCAATGATGCTTGTATCATAAGTTTCAAAATCCACATACTTCTATGCAAAGACATCAACAAATTCTTTCAACAATTTGATATATTCATTCCTTTGATTTTCTGACGAATTACTCAACAATTTGACATATTTGGGTTCCTCTTCAATAGCTAAATTACAATCTATCAGATCAATATTTTCACTTGAATCTCTCATTTTTATAGCCACATCATTGTTATCAAACAACCTCTCCAAAGAAACCAATCCTTTAGGAATATGAATGTTAGGCAATTGAACAATTTTGTGATATGCAATCTTGTTCAGAAATTTATCAGCATCCATACTTTTATCATCATCTGAATCTTGGTCAATATGAAGAGAAGAAAATTCATCTATTATTTCCATAAATATATTTATTTCTTGATCATATTCAAAAACCTTCCAATGCTTATCATTATCAGGTACAGAAGGTCTATACTTCACCTCAACATCATACTTAGGTCTAGGAGGTAGTGGGATTTTAAAGTTACTAGAAGAAACAACTAAAGAATCAACCAATGTATTATCCTTTATGGGAACAAAAGATATGTTGAAGACTAGGAAAAAATTGTCAACAAGGTCCCATACCTCATTCCTATAATTTCTTAGTCTTGGATGCTTTGCTTGAAAGATATTTCTGACTTGATGCACAATCAACTCTCCATCTCCAAAAACTGATAATTCTTCAATTTTCATGTCCTTTGTAGCTCTAAGCCCCAAAACTAAGGCTTCATATTCTACAATGTTGTTTGTAGTTTAAAATTATAATTTGAAGGACAAGGTTATGACTTCATGAGAAGGGGAAATAAACACAACTCCAACACCAACACTATCTTTGGAAGATGCACCATCAAAATACATTTTCCAAGTTTGAGCACCTTGTCTGGATGTCTCACATGTTGTTGGTGGTTTCTTTTTTATTTTCAATGGTGAATGAGAAAAATAAGTAACATTGAAAATTCTAGATCCTAAATCAGTATCAACAACGTAGATGGGATGATTGGATTTCCTTAATCACTAATAATATATGCAAGATGTGCCTCTCTATACAGCCTTCTGTGTTCACCCCCAAAGACTAGTATAGTTTCATAGGAATGATCTATTTTCAATGTCCCTCCTAACCTTTTCATCCATGATCTAGACAATAACATCCCAAAATTGGGAGGAACATCTGCAACTACAATATCTCTGACTATGCTCTTCATAGGTAGTTGAAATAAAGTAACAACCAAATATTTAATCACCCCAAGGAATTTTACTTTTCTTGACTTAAATGAATACAAATCATGATATTCTTTAATAATTTCCAGACCCAATTCATCCATGACATCCTAAGGCATTAAGTTATGCGATGACCTTGAGTCCATAAGGCAATTGTGTAAGATTTTATCATGTATATTCAAATAGGTGTAAAAGGGAGGGGAGGAGTCATCTATGTATTATACTAGTGGCCCCAAAATAATTGAAGGTTTCTCATCATGCAAGTTAATTGAGTCTATTGAATGGGAAGAAAATTCAGGCTACAACATTCTTGAAAAAGATTTCTTGAAATCTCATTCTTTATCAACTCTAGGAATGGGACAGGAATTTTGATATTTTGGATTTCATTCTCAAAGTTAAAATAAGATTGGGACTTCAGAATTTCCTTTGTCTCTTGAACAGGAAATTTAATGATGGGTTGATTGTTCTTTTCTTTTGTTCCTTTATTTGGTTCTTCCATTATTTTGGTAGAAGTATCTGATTTTTTATGTTGATTAGATGTACTTGGATTTTCCTCTCTTTTTTTTTGACCTCAAATTGTATTTTTTTTCAATTTCATTCACTTTATCTCCTTTAATTAACTCATTTAGCTAACTTCTCATTAGAGACTCTTCATAAGAAGAGTGGGTTAGATGAGGGGAAGAAGATGTTTCTCCCAGACAATGAATCTCTTGATCTACTTCTTCATTATCTCCTTCTTCATCATCAACCAAATTTTTTTGTAGAGGGGTTTGAACCCTCTGATCCTCTCTATTTCTTTGATCGCTCTGAAGAATTTGATGTGTATTGTTTTTTCTTCTGAAATTGTTTTTATTTCGAAAATCTTGGGGGTTTCTACTTGCTTTTCTCCCTTCAAGTTTTAGTTTTTCCATTTCTGCAGAAAGTGACTTGACTAACTTAGTCAATTAATCAACCTGGGGATTAGTTCCTGAAGCATAAAAAGACGAGGATTATGCCTTTTTTTTTCTTCTATCCCTATCATATTTTCCCCTCAACTTATTTGTTTCCAATATTTTTTATTCCACCTCTAGAGCAACATCTTGCATATGGGATAATGTTGTAGACCTTATTTCTCTCAACAAAAGACAAAATTTTGGGTCCAAGCCACTTTCATAGGTTATTTTAGCATAATTTTCAGTAGGCATAATCTTAGTAGGAATTTTTTTATACATCTTGTTAAATCTCTTTGAAAAATTTGACACTCATTCACCTTTTTTTCTTTTAAGAGCTCCAATTTTTGTGATATAATATAAGAAGTCTTTTTTGTCACCCCAATGTCTTAAAAATGAATCATCTAGGGCTTCAATTCTAGCAATTGATCCAGGATATAGACTTCTAAACCATTGTCTAGCTTCTCCATCAAGACTTTGCACGAAAACCCTCATCCAAACATCTTCATTTTCAATATTCAAATTATCAGCATAACTATAAAATGTTGCAAGGTGTTCTTTTGTAGTGATATCTTCCTCTCCTGTGAACTTAGGCATATAATTTAGGTAATATCATATTGGAAGAGAATTCATAGGATGAGGAAGCACTAATGGTGCATACCTAGTAGCCACAATGTCGTCCATTATGTTTTGAGGATGACTAATCCTTTCCATTTGATTAGGAAAATGAGGACTCTGAATTCTAGGAGAAGTATAAGGTTATTTGATAGGTAAAGATGCAGTCTATATAATAGCTATTTTTGGAAAAGGACGAGTATAAGGTGGGGAAAATTCGTATTTTAAAAAAGTGGCCGAGTCTTGGATGAGGATGGGGGAATTTCAACAAAAAATAAGGTTCCTTATTCTTTAGTTGCATAAAATTTAAAAGGATGGGGAGAAGGAGAACCTAAGAGAGAGAAATATTCCAAACTTTTGAGCCTAAACCACTTTACAATTTCAGGGGATGTAAGAAAATCAAAATTTCCTAGATTTTGTTCTTTCAGTTTAGGAGAAAAAGTTGAATATTCTACAGGAAAATCTCCTAGTTTTGACTTTACAGGAGGTTGAACAATAGGTAAATGAGAAAAATGAGAAACAACAACTGGTGTATGGAAAGAAGAGTCAGGTAAGTCTCCAAAAGTACCTAAAAATTTAGAAGAGGAGGCTCCTTGCAAAATATTTCCCTTCTTTATGATATTTTCTAGATCAGGTTCAGGTGCAGCCAGAGGTGATTATGGATTAGAAATCATGTGTCTACTCTTGTGAGCCAAAAATGAACTTTGGAGTCTCTAGGTTCACTATGTAGTATTTTGTTTATTGATTTATGCACACCATCAAAATCAATATTGTCTTTTCGTACAACCCATGGAAAAATCTTAAATTTGTTCCCCGGCAAGAACACCAAAAATGTTAGCACTAGAAGTCACACCTAGACTGTTGTAAATGTAATTCTAATACCCATCATAATGTAAAGGATAATTGTTTGTAAAATGTGGAAAATGGATAGAAAACTCAATTAAAGATGTCAATCACAAATCATTCCATGTAATACGCACCAGTAAACAAGGCCTTGAATTGTTTCAGATCAGGTTTTAAGAGATGAGAAGGATATATGGAAGACTTAGCAAGGATAATGTAATATGTATATCATTTTACATTAGGTATTTCTGACACACATATGAAAAAAACATCATTTGAATAAGAACCTCTTAAATTCAAAGAGAAAATAACTCTGTTAAATTTGCATACAATATCACAATAAATAATTTATTGCAATAAAGAAACAACAACGCGATGAATCCTTCAAAACAGACTGATATCAAAGTGAGACAAAAAATAAATGATAATTAGAATAATACTGATTTCCACCATTAAAAGTATCTTGGATTTGGTCCATACATTAGGAGAAACCTCTACTACAAAAGACAATTCTAAAAATAAGAGATTTTTGTTCACACCATTGGAACCCTGTTTAGTCTTACAATTCCCTTTAAATAAATAAACTTGTCAAAACCATATTTACAATCCACACAACTTCCTCATAGGATCCCATGCTTAAGAAAAGCGTGGCAACAAGTGTACAACCTAAAAAAAAAAAAAACCTCATATTTTTAAGGAAAATACTGGAAACGTATACAACAATCTTTAACAACTTGATGATGTGTCCATAAGTATGAAACTCCCTAAGGAAGGTGGACTTCCAAATTGAAACTTATCTTCTGCGTCCTGGTCTGGGTTCACCTTGATAGCTGCCAGCTCCCTTTCCCTCCAAAATATTCAAAAAACTGAGTTCACAGTGCAACACTACAAACTGTCCTGAAACACATAGTTCACAATGCCAATGATTCCATGCATTGTGAACTTTCCTGTAGCATCCTATTTTACTTTTGCAGAATATTCAAAACTTTAAAACTTCTACCCAAAATCTAGATATGAAACAAACTCATTATCCTTATATATCCTTGGAGAAAAACAAAAAAATGCTAAATCTAGATCAAAACTCATAACCCTCATTTAATGTTGTAAAAGCATGCAACATAAAACTTTGAAAAAAACGATGTTGATTTTAGAATATCATTGTCTTTATATTTTTGTTCTGGAACTTGTTTTGGTAGCCACCTTGACTAGCATGTCTAAGTTTCTCTTTGTCAATTCTTCTCTAAAACATTGTAACTTTGCCTTCAATTTTCTGATTTTAGCTTGGTGGGTTATTTTCTACTTGTAGACATTCTTGATTTTCCTGTGAAGGGGATAAAACCTCTTAGCCATGAACCTTTCCTTATCAATTATTTCTCCATACATGTCCAACATCTCCTTAAGCTTTATCCTGGAGCACAAATCTTCCTTCTTCAACTTGTCGATTTCAACTCTTTCTTCCTTGAGATGCCTCCTGAGCCTTTTGAAGGTAGGGTTTCTTTCATCTTGAGGAGTGGTGATGTCAATAACTTCTGTGGGCTTCTTAGAAGACTGGGATTTTCCTTTTTGTTGGGCTGAAGTATATGTTGTATCATCCTTCATGAGGACATGTTGCTTGGTTGTTTCTCTAGTAAAAGGTCTTCTAGGTTTGACTTTGTCTGCAACACCTGGTGGGGAAAAAAAAAATTATTTTCAATATTCTTGGTTTTCTTGAAGGAATCTCCATGGGAATAGGATCTACCATATGTGTAGTTTCTCTATTTGGAGGTTGTGAAGGACCGCCTGTTTCTGCTTCATCAATATCCCTGACAGATTTATCACTCTTATTCACCATGTTCTTCTTGTTGGACTCTGAATGCACAGTTCTCTCAACAAGGGAAGGATTTTGTCCTTTGGACTGTGGAGTAGGAGTAATATCTAACTGAAAATGTGATGAAGTTAGGAAAGTTTCCCAATCAATGGTAGATTTCCTTAACTCCTCCATTACTAACATCTTGATAAGACCAGAGTGAAAGACACTGGAATCTACCTACTTTGACTTAACCTTGAGTCTCTCTAACATCTTACCAATACTCCTAAACAAATAGAATGGAAGGTTCATGGATTCTTTTCCTGTGAAGTGTAATAATAATCTGATGTGGTATTGGTATACCAGATTGAAACTCCCTTCACATGTGAAGTATCTCTATATGACCCTGAGGATATTTTCAAAACATTCAAGCATGTGACTTCTAGGTACTCCTTTATACAAGTTGTCTTCTTGATATTCTAGCTTAATGAATTCTTTTGAGAAGGAAGAATTTAATGACATGGATTTGAACCATTTTCTCTATAGTTAGGTATATATATTGCAATAGAGGCGAAATGTTCTGAAACATCAAACTCCAACATCCCCACTTTAGTTTTATTCCCATTAAAATTAAGTGCAAACTCTTTGGCCACTTCTGGATGTCCTCTCTACATCTTTTCACAAAAATCTAGACAACCCACCCTCTGAAAAGATTCCTTGATCAATTGTTCAGAGTTAATGAGTTGCATATCATATGGTTCAATCCTCACAATATCTCCTCCCTTGTGAGTCTTCTTGTTTTGTTGACTATCCATAGTCACTACTTGTAAATTGTTATGACAATTGGTGTGTGAAAAACTGGGTAAACATGAAAATAAGGGTTTGATGACAGATCTTGTTTACGTAGAGTTCACCTTCTCTAAACACTTATACACAACAGTTGTATGAAATGGAGAAAAATTCAAAGGGAAAGATAAGAAGGAAAACCACTGAGATCTTTAGTAAAAATGTAGACAGGTGAAATTTCTCTGTTAAAACATGGTTTCAGCAGCACCAATATTTGTTTGCAGCTCCGATATGGTATGAAATATACCTTGATTCTATAAAGGATTAACCATATTCCTCATGTTTGATAGGGAGGTCATACAATTGGTTGAGATTGTGTTTCATATTGATTGCAAAAAACAAGGGTTTTGACAGTATATAAATAGAGGATTCACAACGTTAGTTCGCAACGTGTGATGGTGATGCATAGTCAAATCAAGCAGTTCATAGTGTTGAGATATCAGTGGGACAAATGGCTTGTTTGTAGAAGAAAACATAAGGTGAGATTAAGATAACAGTATTGACTGGTGGACACAGTTTAGAGTGCCAAAGAAGTGGGTTTGAGAGTTGCTAGAAAATGGGCTTTAACAGTTCGCAGCGCCAATAATTTAAACAACATCAACTCCCCTGTTAACCTTTGAACAACATGCATATAATCAAGGAATACCTTATACAATTGGGTTTGATGTTGGTGCTTTGTGAACCTGAGCTGGACTATTTGAGAGGCATCCAAACTGGAACAACCTCCTTCAGCTAATTCGCAGTGTCAGTCTGTACGCCAGTTTGCAGTGCCGAGTTCAAATTCCAATAGTGCGCTTCAAGGAAACTGTTAGAGTTTTATGTGACATAATCCTTGAAAATCCAATTAGATGAAAGGGATGAAAACCACAAAATTGTCGTTGACACATTTCCAAGTTGCAATAATCAAAGATAAGTGCATGAGGTGCTCATAGGTATGCTGCGAACTTTTATTTGAGTTGGCAGCAAATACACTTGACTACATCTAAATGGTTGGCAAGTGACCAAAAGAAAATGTGTGTACAACTTTGAGGTAGGACATGTCATGGTGATGATGTTTAATACAAGAGTATGACTCATAAGGACCATTCTCCTTATCATGATGAATATTATCATGACATAAAGGCTCTAAACCAAGGCTGAAACAATATTTTTCTTATAAAAACCAAAAAATTGAGTTATGACATGAAAAATAACTCTAAACCTAAGACTTAAAAACCCTATGACTCAAAATAAAACAAAACCAAGGTGTTTTGACCCCTACACATTCTATGTGCTAACATAAATGACTCTAAAAAAAGACTAATGAGAATTTAGCATCTAATTTTAAAATTGATAAAAATTTAATTAAAATTTTTAATTTCAAAAATCATAAAAAATTACTATTTACTAAAATCATTTCTTATTATAATTATGATTAAAATATGGTAAAAATAAAATTCATAATTTATTCAAACCCATTACTACATGTTAAAAAAAAACTTCTAACTGTAATAAACATAACCTGAAAAACCTTCAATGAAAATAACATTTTTTCACACACACACACATATATATAACCAATTGCTAGAAAAAAAACATATTATTCTGTAATAAATAATTAAAAAATTAAATTACACAATTTTTAAAAGAATATATTAAATTTTATTATTGATTAACAAATAAACGGTTGGGCTTCATTTATTTTAATTTTTGTTAATCACTTAAGTGACAATCAGTTAGCTATCAAAGTAATTTTTAAATATGATTAGGTAAATGTAAAAAAGTAAACACATAAACGGATGTCTTTATAATAGCTAGGAAGTTAATGATTGAAATCACAACCATTTATTTTGTGTGACTACTAAGAATATTCCAGCCATATTTAATCCTGTCCATAAAAAAACTTATTAAACACTAAACCCCTATTAAATCTGCTCATTGTCAATAGGTGTACGCCTTTCAGCGTAATAACCAATTACTTGAAAAAAACATATTATTTTGCAATAATTATTCATAATTGTAAATAATTAAAAAAATTAAATTCGACAACCCTTAATCATCTGACATTACATTGAGAAATAAAGAAAAGAGTTTCCAAATACTAGTATTTGTGTTTGTTTTTTCTCTTATATTGTTGAAAGCATTATCATGATTAACACGCGTCTTAAACGAGTTTTGGAATTATTACTATTTCACACAAAGTAAAACCTCGAGTGAGATAAAAAATAATTTGAAATGGACCCTTTGGAAAAGGATTGAATGCTCGTCCAAAATCCAGCAATCGTTGTAATTCTCAAAAATTGCTTTGTTTTTACAGGTATAGAGTGCGACAATTGGAGGAACCTTCAAAAATTACTTCGTGGGAAAATCTTTGTGGAAAAAATGAAAATCTATTACATAAGTGAGTTTTGAATAAGGTATATTAAATTTTCATTTTTCAGTGGGTTATAAATCAGTATAGATTTATCTTCATTTTGGTTCCATAAATCTTTAGTATTGGTTATAAACTAATATAAATTTATTTTAATTTCGGGTTTAGAAGTTTCTAGAGGGATCAAATTTATCCAGATGCAAATCTTTCTTTTTACACTCTAAAACAGGTTAAGAAGGATTTGTGTTAGTTAAGTAAGACAACTCTATCCTCATTATGTATATATATTTTTGTTAAATGATATTTAATAAATAATACATCTATTTAATACTAGGCTGTACAATACACTTTTCCCAACAATATTTTTTTTTTCTTTCACCTTTAATTTGGTTTGTAAAATTTCTATATAAAACTAAAAATGAAAAATAATAGAGAAAACATATTTATGCCTTATCTATTTTTCCCCACCACCTTTGATTTGGTTTGTAAGATTCCTTACTTGTCAAATATCACATCATAACAAATCACATCAGAAATGATTTGCAGATGTAACCTGTTTCTTAAATCATATTGTCTAGTTAGATTCCTCACGCGAGAATCGTTGAAATCCTTAAAAACATCTAAATTTTATTTTCATATATCAGAAATTTTTATATAATATTTGACGTGTTTCTTAAATCAGAATGTCCCGTTCAATTCATAACGCGCAAAGTCGTTGAAATCCTCCATTGCAATTCTTTTTCGAAATATTTCTAAATTATATTTTTATATTTTATAAAATAAGCCTAGTTATCCGCTCTATTCTCTTTCTTGAGAATATTTTAGAATTAACGTGATTATCCCTTATGCTGTCTCTGTTAACGAGTTCATCGTTTTATATGCGAAAGGAACGTAGAAGCTCACCGTTATGAGCGGTGGTTCAACCATTTAAAATATAAGTCCTACGAAACATGCAATTCGCTCATTTCGGGCCCCACCCTTCAATCAATAACTTAAAGATGAAATCAGCTCTCACTAGAAACGAAAATTATTTTTAAGATTCTTAGACGTTGTTGCTAAAAACATTGGGCAACTCTCTAAAATTTTGGGTCTCTGTTGATTCATATTTCTAAGGTTTAGAGCAACAAATCGGGCAAGGACACTTGTGTGAATGACAAGACAAAATTCTTTATATAGGGGAGAGTTGGGATTCCTTGAGGTTGCTCGATGCCAAGGAACGACCCCACCCTAAAGATTGCTTACAGTATAAGTTAAGGCGTGGGATTGATGGAAGATGTGGGAAGAAGGAACGAACGCATCACCAAGACTAAGAAACAACTAAGGCACAAGGAGGGCACGCTTAGGTGAGTTGGCCCAACTCACTTAAGGGACGTGTGCACCTAGATGATGAGTTTGCTAGAGGACGCTTAGGTGAGTTGGCCCAACTCACCTAATGGACGTGTGCACCTAGATGATGAGTTTGCTAGACGAACGGTGGTGTCAGTTGAAGATTCGGTGGGTAACTTGATTGGGTGCACAACAAACAAACACATCAACAAGAGGAAGGAGGGCAGCCTTAGGGAGTCAACCTAACTCACCTAAGGGGCTGCACGCACCTAAGGTCTGCTCAAAAATTTTTATGTGGACAAGTAAGAAATGTTGCATCGACTCCAAGGAAAGGGATGCATTGGTTGAGAGAGTTGGGCTCCTATATTTGTAAAGGAGGAGACCAAACGAAGGGGCAAATCAAAAGTGACACACATTTTTCATAATGGCAGACTTGGGGTTTGAGCATCTTAGTAGAGAGGGTGAGCTCCTCCCAAGGGGCCAAGTCGCCCCTCGAGGATGACTTTTTCCACATGTGGAGTCTGCCATAGATACATAAGAGGATGAGATTTTATTGAAGCAAAGGCACTTTTGGGCAAACAGACTTTGGTTGTGAAGTTGAGTGTTGTAGGTCACATAGATTGAGACAAGGGAAATATGAACTACAGACTTGAAGCATGAAGCGAAGTTTGAAGGCATTTGTCAAATGATTTGGTCAATGGCACCAATGATTTTGCAAGGTGATGGAGGAAGTTTGTCTTTGTGCATCACATAGTTTCTTCTTTGAACTTGACCAGAAGATCCTTCTAAATACAATTTTGGTGTGGCATGGGTTAAAGACTATACATATTTCTACTTTTGTAAAAAAATTGTCGGTTTGACCGCCCACTTACATATTTCATTGTTATTGTGTATGGATGTGTTCTTTCTTTGTTGTTATAAGTACTAGCACAACTGCAAAGTACTCAGGTATCGGACAGAACAAAGCATGGTGTTAAAACCCAAAACCACGCGTACGCACAGTTAAAACCCAAGAAAAGGAAAAAAACAAAGAAAAGAAACCAAGGCATAGGAAAAAAATAAAAAAACGTTGGGCACACACTTGAAACTCCATTCACGCATTTAAAACCCTAAAACCCCATGCTACAATGGATCATTATTATCAAGTTAATTACACTCCAAATGTGGAGTGAGGCCATTCACATTTTAACACTTCAATCCGTGGTTTAATCATGTAAAAGTTACAATTAAAACTTCCACAGATATTAATTCTTGTTAATCATTTAAATGTGGCAATCATATAGCCTTAAAATAATTTCTTAATATGATTAGGTAAATGTGAAAAAATAAACACGTTAACTAATGCATTCATAAATGCAAAGAAGTTATGAACAATAAATCCTATTCATTGATTTGAGAGGACGATTAAGAATATACTAGCATCTTTCATTACTAGTCATCAAATTAAATTTTTAGATTAAAAGATCATTAATTGTACACATTATCAATAAGTATAAGCCTATCAATATAACAAAAAAACATTTATGTTAAATAATAAATCCGATGTGGCCTTGTTGCTAAGTGGAACAGTCGTAGTGCCGCAAGTTATTGAGAACGTTGGATGATTTACGCATCCAACTCAATGTTCTCGAGCGGCCTGAAAATATCCTTTTGATGTTTATTTTACATGTGGATTCATGGACCCTCTGCTTGGTTGTTCTCGTGTTTGGAACATGGTGTTTTGATCCCATTTTATCGTCCTTTATGTGGTATTAGAAATGGTATAAGTTTTAAGTAGTGTGAAAATATGAATCTGGGTTATTACTTTGGATTTTTTATTAAGTAAAATGTTAATTTTACATATTTTTTAAAGTTATATTTATTGTTTCATATTGTGAGTTGATAATGACTCATGAGATTTCAATATATTCTTATATTAAGATTTTGTTGGTGGAAAAAATAAGTCATTAAAATTGATATGGACTTTATTAATGGATTATTTTTTATTTATTTTTAAATTGGATAAATGAAAAAGTTGGGAGTTCAATTTAAAAAATTTAAAAATAAAGTTTTAAAAAAACCACTTAAATTTAAAAAAAACTTTCCCAAAAAAATTCTAAAATTTCAAATTGTATATTTTTGAAGATATTAATTTTTTGTTTTTTATTAAAATTATATATAAATGACAAATTATATATATATATATATATATATATATATATATATATATAAATTTATTAAAATTAATGAATCAAACAAAAATTTCTGAGTCCTCTTCAAGTCGAAAAAATAATTGTTATGTCTAAAGTTAACATGTTCAATTAGAAGTTAGTTTCAATGGAAACAGTATATCCACTTTTCACACGATTGATATTTATTTCTCAATTTTTTCTTACTGTTTCTCATTTTTCTCAATAATTTTTATATTGTTTACATTCTTTTGTATCTTAAGTTTATATTTTCAATTTTTTTTTTGAGGTTGTAAATAGTTGTTGGTATCTATTTTGATGTCACAAATATTTGTTGGTTATAAGATCTTGGATTATTTTTTAAGTGTTGTAAATATTTGTTGGTTATAATATATTGGGTTATTTTTGAAGTGTTGCGTTGGAATATTTTTTTATTATAAATTTTTTTGGTTATTGTTAATCTAAATATTTAATAATTATCGAAATAAAATGGAATGTAAAATAAAATTTGATTATAAGTTAGAAAATAATATTTATATTAAAGATTATAAAAAAAAAGTTAGAAAAAAAAAACATAAAAAAAAATTGGAAATTTAGATGAGGGAAAGGATTTTCATTTCAATGTTAATAAAAATGTTCAAAGCATTAAATAGAACATTTCTCTACCTATCTCTATACACACACCATGAAATTCATTCATGTTAATATTGATTCTAAGTTATGCTTAGAATTCTATAAATTATTATTTTTATTTAGAATACAATAAATTCTTTAAGTTATATATATTCATATATATATATACATTTGTATCAATATTGATGATTACATCTTAAATGACATCAACATCAATGACTTTAAGAAAAAAAAAATCCATTTAAAAAGTTAACTAAAAAATGAGGTAGACATAATTAAATATCCACTTTTATCTAGTTTTATAAAGTCCAATAAGTTTAGAGAATTTGTTCCATTATTGAGTATTAAAAAGTGAACAAAAGAGGAAAGGTAAACTATCATCTATACCAAAAAAAAAAGAGGTAGTGCAAGCTCTTGGAAATCATGATCATATGATGTTAGCATTGCACTTAAAGAAATGCAAATGATAATTGTCTTACTAATGAATATGTCAAATTGATCTGAACTACTATGAAGACATTTTACAAGTATAATAAATTCATGGTGCAAATGGACATAAATGATGAACTTACTTGTCAACCATTATTTCCAGGCACCTTGACAAGGATGGACTTCTAGAGGGTGTTAGAGCTATGTCACATGATTATTGGATGAAAACTTCCCATATTTCACCAAATGTAAGAGATATGGTATAGTAATCAGTACCACGGAGTGAGCATGAATTACATGTGAAACATTTACTGAAGATGATTGATGTAGAACTATTCAATAAATTTAATGACTCATTGTGGTGTTTATATCCAAATGATAGCATTTGTGAAATTTAAACCATCATATGTTAGGTCTATCACTATGTGTGACATGTATTGTTGTCTTTACCTTGTGGATTTTGAATTCTATTATGAAATTTTCTTTGATTTTGGTAATATTTTTTGGAGAGATTTACCTCCTTCCACAATTTAGGATTTCATATTCCAAATTATGTGTGAAAGAGAAGAGGACAAGTTATTTTACCGTAAACAATGTGTTGGTAGAAACAAATGCAATCATTGTAGAAAGTTTATTTTATTTTATTCTGTGTACCCCATCGATATGAATGATCCATAATTGTTAAATATAAGTGTCACTTGAAAGATATACTAATAGTTTACTCTCAATGTTTCTTCGTAGACTTCTTCAAGTGCTCTCTCCAAAAATATTGATTTGTAGAGTAAAATCCATGTGATAGGTTTCTTAAAGAAGTTTGAAAATGATATTTATAAATACACATAAAATTTGCATAGATCTAGGTGGAAAGCACTATAGTTCAAAAATATGATGAATTTTTTCCATTAGGAACAATTTTGTGAGTCGTCACTTTTGTGGAGAATTACACATTTGGTGCACCTATGAAATATAGAGTGAACATTATCATTCTAACCAATTGTTGATACTTCTGTATGTTCTATACATACATGCACAATGAAATACAGATGATATATAAGTAATTTATAATGATAATTATCATGTGATTAAAGAGTGCCATTTATATATTAGTGATAATTGTATGCATGATACAAATTTATCTTCAACATTTTCTCGATGTTATTTATGATTCATTATAACAATGTGGGATTGGATTTAATCAACATTGTATATGGTTGTGTAGGACAACTTAATTCTTCGTAATCATTCTTTTGCTTGTGTTTCATACCAAATAATGAGATAATAGACACTTTTGGAATTTTTTGATACTAGACATAGAAAATGAGAGCATGGTGGTGAAAAATGCATATGTAAAAAAAACACTTCAAAGGTTTTAGATTGGCCACTATATTCACTGAATTGTATATATTAATCATGTTTTTTAATGGTCCAATTGAATTTGACAAAAAAAATAATTAGAATGAACTACGTTTGCATTCTTAGGCTACTAAACAATTCTTCCCAAATATAGAAGGTTTATTAATACTCTTATTTATTTATAATTAAAACAAAGATGTTATTTTGATTGTCTTTTATGCTGTCTTCTTCCTTTTGGGTTGCATTATTTTTAAAAAGATAACATTTCAAATGAATTTGAAAAACAAATGTCTTATGTTTGGAACTCACTAGTAAAACTACCATATCAAAACATCAATAATTTACCAAAATACTAAAACATTTGAGAAGATCAGGCCTCATAACATAATGGTATATAAATTAAATACATATTGTGAATGATTAAAGGATTTTTGTAGGATTAAATTTAAATTGCTACATTTATTTGGCTACTTTCTTTTGTTTGTTGGTTTGTTCATGACTTGCGGGACTAGAATGTGGCTTGTGAAACCATGACTCAGGGGAATATAAGCCATGAAAATCACTTGGAGATCGCACCCATCTTGAGCCACACCAACCCTTTACATGGCTGGATTTTTTGTGTCCCCAGAAGTTTCGAACTAATGACTTCACATCACAGAGTTCCTTAACAGAACATTGTGTCACCGTTTGTTCTACACCTCGGGACAAAGAAACAAATGGAGGACATGGGGGTGGGCTTTGATCCACTTATGTGTGCATGGGTCACGATATTATTTAATATAATATCTCTGGGTGCAACCACACGTTCGGCGACTACCTCAAGGTGCCCCCATGGCTCTAGGTTAGGCCCTCATGGGAATTGAACCTTGCCCAATGGTGAAAAACTCCTCACTTTCCATCATTGGATCCAACCCCTTTGGGATGGATAAATTATTATTGTTGTTGTTGTTGTTGTTGTTGTTGTTATATGCTTAAATATAAAATCCTTAGTTGTTGTTTATTGATTATACCATCTATAATTAAAAACACATGTACATTGCATGACACCACTAGATCACATGAGAATCCTATAATTTGAAGCAATGTTCCTCAAATTTATATCAATTCATAACAAATAGATCTATTGGTAAATGGGTTATATCTATATACTCAAAACATCACCAGTAGAAACAAGGCACTTAGGTATTGGAGAATTATCGCACGTGTTTTATTAATTATTTCCTCAATGGCATGGTTATTACATTGGACAATCTTAGGTATTGTCTCAATGTCCAATGTTAAAATAATAGTTGACTAAGTTTTTGCTTCGAAATCAATGTTTCAAGTTTCCTTCCCCTAATGGAAGTGAAATGATGAGTTATTTGTATAAAAAAACACCAATTAAATGTTTATCCATTACAAAACCTATGTATGGTTGTACTAGGTTCTTCCTCTAACTTTGATGTAATTTAATAAAGTCCCACAGAAAAACTATGGATAAAAAGTAAGTTGGTAACCATAGGTCGTTCTTCCTCTTCTAGATCCATGGCATCTCTAGTGTGGAAATAAAATAATACCATATTCGTATATGTTATACATAAAAAACAAGTGCACAAGCTTCAATAGTTGAGAAAAATTAAAGTTGTAGATAACCATTCATCATATTCACATTTAATAGAAAAACCTCTTTTGAGAACATGTGCATGCAAGTAACTTATATTCAGTGTCAGTTTGATTGATTAAATCTTAAATATATTTCAGAACCTTATGGAGGGAAATAGTATTTGGTTTTCTTATTCCTCAGGTTGTTTCTAGTCAAGAAACAATGCCAAGGTACCCTATGGAGAGTTTGAATAAGCCTACCCACTTAAGGATTTATTGGAATAATTTAGAAGCCAAAAGGGGAAACCCTCTTAATTAAAATTAAAATTTATGAATTAATAGAATATCTTCAAATTCATGAAAATATCCATTTTGAATATAGTAACAACACAAACCAATGATTTCAACTATAAGGAAACTTTACTCCCAGATGGGGTGTCATTCTTCGTTAATGGTTGATGAGCTAGAGCAAGACACCTGAGACACCTTGCCATGTGGGTCTTGGGCTATGTGTTATGGTTTAAATGGTTATAATCCTTTGGTGGGGGTTATTAAACACTCATAGTACTTGATTTGTGCGTTCCTTTGTGAAATGAGGTTGGATAGAATAATCGCAGCTTTGCTCATTTACATTAGGCTCTTTGCTTCCACGTCACGATTAAAGAGCATGAAAGGACCTAGAGGAAGTGGTTTTATGGAGTATTTGGTTTTTGGAAATGCATTTTGGTGTCCTCCTCTTGAGTTGGGCACCTCTCTTCTCACAGTTGAATTCGGCATAAGAACATAACAATTGTCTTGTGGGTGATAGCAGTTACAAAGTCCATCATTCCACAACATAAGGGAAGGTCGAAATGTGGTTGGGGTGACCACATTATTATTGGGTACATCATATATGATGTGTGTAGTGGAAGTTTTGGCAGAAAGAGGAAGTGATCGATAAAATTCCCTTTCAAGCTCAGCCTCAGCTTGACAAAAGGATAGTGGACACACATACACATGCTTTGGTTGCAAAAAAGAGTGGTTCAACAAACATGGACAATAATTGGGTTATGCTCCAAACTTGTTCCCAATTTCACCTTCACATGCCAGTTCTCCACCTCTTTCTCCTCATGGGTACTCTAAATAGGATTTTAGATCTTCCTTACCTAACCTCTCAAGATCCCTCAAAGAAGAAAACCTCCAATGCATACTTGATGTCATGCATATCCTACAACAACCCATTTTCAAGCTTCGAAGTGAGTTTGTAGACCTCATTTTTTGTCTTGAGTACCTGGACCAAAAAATATCCAGCTTAATGGCCATGCATTGAAATATAGTAGATATGGCACCCATGGATGCAACACGAACACAATGACCAATTCTCCTACCCCTGAGGGTAATATGAATACTTTTTTCATGCAATCCAAGTTCAAAATTTTTCTTGATAGTTCATGTTTGAATAGTGGAATCATTATTTTAATTTTGATACAAATGGAAGTTTTCTTTTGTAATAGATCTTTCTATAGAACTCAGGCAATAGTTGTGTTTTTTTCCCTACATGGCACATCACTCTTGACACTTGGATTAAAGCTTTGGCCTTGCGAGGCACATATCTCTTAACATTTGGTTGGAATCGAGTTGGTTTCCATTTTTGGAAACTTAAGCTCCAGTAAACATTTGGATATGTATAATGGTTTTCTATGATAGATAACTTATAAAATTCTAATTTACAAAA
This sequence comes from Picea engelmannii, assembly GCA_009831015.1. Lineage (NCBI taxonomy): Eukaryota > Viridiplantae > Streptophyta > Pinopsida > Pinales > Pinaceae > Picea > Picea engelmannii. Next base: position 161,864 of record ML783243.1, on the reverse strand, counting down.
AATAATATAAGGAAACTTTACCTAATTCACTTAGACAAAAATTAATTAAAAATAGTTCATAATTCCAAACATAACATGTATGAATAAAACCATAACCATATTAATTTAATTTTCAAGAAAACACATTCTCTAAAAACTAAAAAACCATAATAAATATAAAATAAAACAAGACACAACTACAATTATCATTCCATGGAACAATATTCATGCCAACAAAGTAATAAAATTATTTATGTATTGTAATTCTATGAACCATATTAACCTGAAACTTCATTCAAAAGATAATAATATCAAACTAACCATGTATGTTAAGCCCTAGTATAATTAATCAAATAAATAATGAACAAATATCAAATATAAGAGAATGTCAAATATCTATGAACGCATCTTATTGTCACTAACATAAAATGAAATCTAAACACAAAAATGAATAATAATAATAATAATAATCTATTTTTAAGGTCACGGCCAAGCCAACACACCAAATTGGTGTATGAGACCCCCTTGTTTGTGGGACAAGGGACCCCCCTTCGCCCAACGATTTGACTGGTAAAGTCTACGAAGGTATACATACCCTACCCCCTTCTGGATTTGAACATGTGACCTCTTAAGAGGAAACACATGTTCTTAACCATTAGGGCCGCTCAGGCTATTAACAAAGAACACAAGAACACAAGAACATGATAATCCAACCAGAATAAGTGTCGAAACTATCTTCCAAAATCATTCATTAACATGTTGTTGAAAATATTAAGAAATCCAATATTTTTTTCCATGAGAGATCTTATAAAGATATGTATGCCTCTCCAGAAAATTCTAACCATAACAATGCTTTTTACTTCACTTTTTATAGATTTTTTTCATAATTTCCAAATAACTAACTTTCTTAACTAAAATGTCTTTAGTCTCTAATTATTGCTAACTAAGCTAACTACTTTTTGTCTTTCATATTTTGACTCATTTGACTCTTTTTAATTGAAGAAGATAGCCCAAAAATAGGTTGTTTGATAATAAGATTTATCCCCTTTTGAACTACTTGGTTTTGACTTTGACCTTCATCTTTTCTTCGCGTGGGATTTGATGATGTTTTCACTCTTGATTCACGAGCCTCTTCCACTTGCGTTAGGATTTCATGTTCAAATTGAAAAGGGACCCATCTAAATATAAGCATATTGTTCAATCTAAATTCAGTAAGTAGTGATAAAATGGTGAAATCTTCCTCCAATTAATTTATAATAACTTTTTTGAAAACACATCATTCTCACTCATATCAAATTTTATGTTATGGCGATAGGAAATAAATATATGTGAACATGTTTCTTTCTAATGTAACTAGGGATCTTTTTCCCAAGGAGAAGGAAATTTGAATCTCTTCATTTTTCTGAATTGTATTTTTAACTTATTAATTGTTGATATAGCTTCAACTATCTTCTTTTTCATATCTTTTAACAAATCATGTTCCTATAGAATAGTTTTGACATAAGTAACTTCTTATTTCCTATCTACAATTCCTAAAACTTCAAATCTCGATCTGAAAATGAATCTATAAAATGAATTATCATTGCAACTTTGAAAATTTTCTTTTCAATTTATGGAATTAGATTGTTAATATACAGTTGAGCATTCTTGATGGTGATTGTATCACATTGTTGATACAACTCTAAATATCTTCTTATTTGATCCATTATATGAATAATTTGATCCTAAAGTTCTTGTCTGGCCTTAATTAAATGTTGTGTTCATGCATCTTGTTCCAATGCATCATTCAACATCTTACCAAGGGTTTCTTTTTCTTCAATGAGAATAGTGACACTAAAAATATTATTTTCTACTAATTCTTCAAATATTTTTATAAAATATTCTTTCTACAAGATCAATTTCTCCACAACTTCCTATTATAATCAGGGTCGAAATAGTGTTGGAGATACTTCACACACACCTAGGATTTATTTTTCCTAAGATTTTTCTTATGTTTATTAGTCATTATTCAGTCTCCTATAGTTTAGGGTGAATATTCCTCTAGGATAATATTCTCTTAAGTTCACACTTCGATTAGATCAGTTGAGTGGAGTCTAGATGCCACATTGGGATCATCACCAGATAATGTGCATTGTCCTTGGGATCATCACTAGACCAGAGCATTACTCATGATTATCTGATATCTTCCTCACTTCACTCTGTTTCAGTTAGTTAACTGAATACTGAGAGAATAATTAACTCATACTAGGTGGCAGTTCACTCCTGTAACTGCCTGAGAGACTAGAATAGGTGGAAGTTTACTCGTGTAACTACTTGTGTGTGTCCATATCAATCTAAACCACCACTATGGCACATTGGATTCTCCTCTAGTGCACATTAGTCGATTTACACATAGTATATCATTTGTAAATTATAATTCATTCATTTGGTTAATGAGAATTCTTCCATTCTCTCTCTTGCTTCTCTTTTCTCATATTTTATCTGTAAATTGTGTATATCATTTTCTATATATATCTATTCTATGAATATTCAACACATTTACATGGTATCAGAGTCGACGGAGTGCTAGGGAAAAGACACACAAAATTATTTTTGTAGGTACTGAAGATTGAAGACAACGGAAAATGGAATTTCCAAAAGAATTCATTCTTACACCGTAAAATTTGTTTGCATGGAAGGAGAAGATTATAATGCATCTTCGAGGTAGAGGATTATATAGGTTAACCATGAAAAAAAAACCGAACCAACATCATCCATAGAAAAATCCAAGTATCTAAATCGAATGGATGAAGCGTTTGGAACTATTCACAGTCTCATTTCTCCTTAACTCCTCTTTCACATGTCCTGTTGTAAAACTCCCAATGAATCATGGACCACCATGGAAGGTATTCTTTTCAAATAGGATGAGATGAGGGGACACATGCTCGAGGTGGAATTTCTCACTTTTGATCCAAAAATCTTGGACAATATCCAATATTTATTTACCAAATATAAGGATTTGTTGTCACAACTCAAGGCTTGAAAGGTTGATAAATCTAAGGAGTAGAAACAAATGTTTCTTACCATTCTCTCCAAACTTGATCTGGAATACTCACTTGATCTAAGGAGTAGAAACAAATGTTTCTTACCATTCTCTCCAAACTTGATCTGGAATACTCACTGTTTGTATCTACATTTCATTTAGTTAGGCTCACCTTTGGAGCCATTGGGACAATGCCTTCTCTTGAGGCCTTTATCAAGTCTCTGACACGAGAGGAGAA
>ML783243.1:114153-141864 GCA_009831015.1 Picea engelmannii | reverse complement strand
TATCATCAATACGATAAGCATTCAATAACTTTGGTCAATATGTGTGAAGTAATATTATATGAATATAAATATCATCAATAAGATAAGCATTCAATAAGTTTGGTCATTACTATAAGTAATTTTTAAATTGTCTTCAATATTAAGCTATATTAAGATGAGGTGGAGCAAATGGAGAAAATGTAATATTGGGAGGCTTTGTTGGAGTTAGAAAGCTAGATTGAGAGCAATCATGACAATAATTTCAAGTGTAAGTGCATCATAGCCTATTCTAAACATAGTAATGTGATTTTTAATGGGATATATATATTGAAGAAGATGCAATTGAGTGAGTCTTAATTGCCACAAAATTCATGAAAATTTACCTTCTTTATATTGAATTAGTTTGAAATTTTAAAACTTTAATACTTTAACATTATAACCTTTCTTCATTAACTTTATATTTATATACCCATTTTGATAATTATACTATGTTTCATTTACCTAGAACTATTTATAAATAGGATAACAAATATGGTCACACGAAGATGTTAATACATTCCTATATTAATTCTTATAGATGTCACAAGGTCATACATAGGTTTGTGTCCTTTATAGATGGACATATGGAAAGGACTTGTTAAGTGTCATATATATTACACTATAAAAATTTGTCACAATAGATCATACCATAGTTTTTAAAATCAATTATATGTAATGTTTTGTTTTAAAATTAAGATTTAATTTACTACTTGGATAAGAAAACAACATAAAATGATTAAGAAAATAGCATACCAACCATGAACAAAATTAGCATACCAATCATGAACATAATTAACATAATTAATTATGTTCTATTTTTGTCATATTTAATTCATATTTAATTCTATTAATTCTGTCATTTTTCATAAAATGACAACAAATCCAACAAAGATCAGAAAAACACATCAGTTTAGATATGTATTACTATTAGTTATAACAACATATCAAACACACATCATAGAACATGAACAAATCTTCTTGTATGAGTGAGAACCCTATATTATGTTGAGATCATATAGACGCATAGAGTAGATTATAATAAGTTGAATGTAAAGGATGTTGTTGTATTTGTATTAGTACATAGTTAGAACCAATCCCATAAATATGAAAAGGTATAAGAATTGCATACATGCAACATATGAGCACAATCAGTATAGGTCGTATTCATATCCTACACTAGGAGTAGGACCCTAATCAATAAGAATGCAACATCAGTGTCATTATGAACGAATATGATGGAATTACTTATAAGAAAAGAATGTAGTGTAATTCAGTTTGTTCACAGGGCTTGTTGTGGTCTCATGTCATATTATCTCATTTCTTCATCATGTTCAACCCTATATAGTTAGTTGGTATGATTACAACAGGTTTGATTCATGGTTCTGTACACTTGCTTTATCCCTATTATTTCCATGATTGTAATTTTTAACTAAAATTTAAATTTCATAAAAAATTAAGTTTAACAATACTATTAGCAAAGAAGTGGAGTTTTTGTCAACGTTGTACTTATTTTGCTCCTATTGCAGTAACTACTATAGAAATATTTTTGTATTTCAAGATTTTTGTTAGGTCTGTTAAATATTGTGATATGTACTAGGTCCTTTATGGTGATGTTTCTTTACAGTTGTTGTCACAGTCTAATTTTGTTCAGTTTGGGTACTATTCAGGGTAGTGGTGGCCCTGTAACAGTCATGCTTAGCCCTTGGTCTCACTGTTTATAGTTAGAATAGCTAGTCTGTGTCTTTCCCTAAAGTTTAAAGTCTCTTCAACCCTTTGTCTATTTTCTGCAACTCTGTCTATTTGCTTAGTGTTTGTATGGATTTCCTATGGAACTGGGCCTTTGTTAGTGGTTGTAGATCTACTTATCCTGCTGCTTGAGGTACTACATGGACATGGCCAAATATGGCCATGTCCATGTACATTGACATGCCCAAATTCAGTCATGTCCCTATACATGGACATGGACATGGCCATATTCGTCCTTGTCCATGGACAGGGACAGGTTCAAATTCGGGCCTATCCCTGTACATGAACAGGGCCGAATAAGGCCCTGTCAACATTCTAAACTCAATCTTTTAACTAAAAATTTAAATTTTCTAAAAATTAAACATTTAAACATATTTGAAATTTGACCTTGTTTAAAAATTTAAAATTTGGCCCTATTTAAAAATTTAAAATTCGGCCCTGTTTAAAAATTTAAAATTCGGCCTTGTTTAAAAATTTAAAATTCGGCTGTGTTTAAACATATTTGAAACATGTTTAAAAATTTAAAATTTAAACATAAGGGACAGAGCCATATTCATCCCTGTCCATGTACAAGTACAGGCCTGAATTCGGGCCTGTCATTGTACATGGATATGGTCGAATAAGGCCCTGTCAACAATTGAAAATTAACTTCTAAATTCTAAAAGTTAAATAGAAATTTAAAGTTTAAGCCCAAAATAGAAATTAAATAGAAATTTAAAATAGAAATTATAAAATTCTAAAATAACTTATAACTTCTAAATTCTAACCTCTAACTTCTACATGGACAGGGTCGAATAAGGCCCTGTCAACATTCTAGAAAATTTTATAAACTCAAATTTTTAACTAAAAATATAAATTTTCTAAAAATTTAAACATAGTTGAAATTCAACTTTGTTTAAAAATTTAAAATTCGTCTCTATTTAAAAATTTAAAATTTAAACATATTTAAATATAATGGACAAGGCCATATTCGGCCCTGTCCATGTACAGGGACATGCCCGATTTCAGGCCTGTCACTGTACATGGACAGGGATGAATAAGTCCCTGTCAACAATCTAAAAAAAATAAAATTAATCCTAATTTAAAATTATAAATTCTAAGGTATAATTGAAAATATCCTAATCTAAACATACCTAGACTGAACGCTCACTGCTCCAACGTCCACAACACTGCCCAACCGTTGCTCCAACATCCACAACATCGCCCTTCCACTCGCACACCAAACACCATACACCTCGCACACCAAACGCTCTCTGCCCACACACCAAACACAATACACCTCGCACACCAAACACCATACACCTCACACACCAAAAGCTCTCTGCCCACACAACAAACACCAAACAGGAATGAACTCACAAAAAATATTGCAGGAGTGATGTGCAGGTAATATATAAACCTTTTTTCATTCAAACTAATCTTTCGGCCAAAAAGTTCTTTCAAACGAAAGATATTTCGGACGAAACATTATTTCGGACGGAATATCTTTCGGCTGAAAAGATGTTACCAGATGAAAAATATTCGTCTGTCATTGTCAGGGTTCCGTTCGATTTAACATTCAAAGGTTCGACCGAAAGATTTTTCGTCCGAAAAATAGTACTTTCTGGCGAAAAGAAAATTAGTTCAGTCAAAAAAATGTTTTTTCGGAATTTTGGAGTCCCGATTGTCACGAAAGTGTTACCCACCTTCATGAATTGACCCAACTACAAGAATTGTTGGACAAGGAATATATCAGAGGAAGTGTCTCGCCATGGGGAGCAATAGTCCTTTTTGTTAAGAAGAAAGACAAAATGCTAAGATTATGCATTTATTATAGACAATTAAACAAAATGATTGTTAAGAACAAATACCCCCTACCTAGAATCAATGAACTGTTTGATCAAGTAGGTGGGGCAAAGATTTTTTCTAAGTTGTATTTAAGATCTAGTTATCACTAGGTTAGAATAAAGGATGAGGATATAAGTAAAACATAATTCAGGACAAGATATGGACATTATGAATTTGTGGTTATATTGTTTGGTCTCACTAACACACCAACAACATTTATGTGTTTAATGAATAGCATTTTTAGTCAGTAATTGGATAAGTTTGTTTTGGTATTTATTGACGATATCCTAGTGTATTCTAAAACAAAAGAAGAACACGAAGAACATCTAAGGATAGTATTGCAAACTTTAAGAAAACACAAATTGTATGCTAAATTCGACAAATGTGACTTTTATCAAAAGAAAATACAATACCTAGGACATGTAATATCTGAAGAAGGTATTGCAGTCGACCTAGAGAAAATAAGAGCCATCATGGAATGGCCTATCCCTAAGGATGTAGAGGACATCCGGTCATTCATGGGAATCAACGGGTACTACCGCATATTTATAGAGGGATTCTCTAAGATTGCATACACTATCACATCACTACAGAAGAAGGGTACAAAGTTCAATTGGTCACATAAGTGTCAGGAGAGTTTTAATAAGTTAAAGGAATTGTTAACAATTGCACCAATTCTAAGGGTAGCAGACCTGGATAAAGACTTCACAATCTGTGTGGATGTGAGAAAAGAAGATTCGGGAGGTGTTCTCACTCAAGAAGGGAACATTATTTGTTACGAGTCCTGAAAACTAAAAGAGCATGAATGAAACTATGTCACTCACGACTTAGAGTTATCATTTTTCATCCATTCATTAAAGATGTGGTGACACTATATAATGGGCAGAAAAATTATGTTGTTGACTGATAACAGTGGTGTGAACTTTTTGTTTAATCAACCAGACCTTAACACAAGGCAAGCAAGATGGCTGACCTTCTTGAGCGAATTTGATTTCGAGGTAAGACACATAAAGGGTAAGGAAAGCAAGGTGGCAGATGCTTTGAGTAGAATAATTCTTGGGTTGTTTGAGATAAACATTAGCAGGGTAGAAAGTGACATTGAGCAAAGGATAAAGATTGCAAGTAATAATGATGACAAATACATTAAAATAGTGGTAGATTTAAAAAACAATGCAAAAAAATTAGACAGAACAGATCTGATTTTGGACAGAAATGGTGTACCTCTATTCAAAAACAGATTATGTAACAACCCCTTTGTTACAGCTACAAGCGAAGCAGAAGTGCGAAATTTCCTTTTCCCTTTTTTTTTCCTTATTGGGCAAGAAGGAAACGAGGACAAAAGTTTAACCACACCACCGACGACGAAATCAAGCACGCAGTCCAAGCAGTAGGCAACTAAGACTCTACACACTAGCACAAGAGAAACAAGGTGAACAAGCGGAAACCAAGGACAGACAGAGATGACTACTCGCCCGACATAAATTGACAATGTCTACAAGCTGAAGGGGCAACACCCCCATCTCGACACAACAGTCTCATGACCAGGTAACTAGAACCTCGATAGGATGCAACCCAATGCATGAAGGCGTTGCACCCTAACTGCCATCGACATACTTACAAGTTCAACAACCCAAATGGAAGTACAGACCCCAACCAAGTTATCAATCTCCTTTGTCCACTAGGGTGCGCACTGATCCCCTCATCAGGAATCATGCCATCCCCCAGCGATAGGCGCGACAATGCCCCAGTGCTACAATACCTATCTGGACCAGGTCCTCTAGCTGAAACCAACTCCTTAGGAACCGAGCCACTGACAAGAGGACCACACCCACACCCCAAGCGACAGGTCGACCAGACGCAAGATCACAACAAAAGGGAAAGCGCAAGCTAAAATGACTTCATCAAAAACCCAACCAACAATCAAGGCTAAATGGTCAATATCTACAATTTAAATTGGCGTTAATTATAGATCAATTAACCAGTCTAAATTCCATTAGTCAACGAATTACCAACTGAACTTAACATGAATTACAACTCAAATTTAGCAAGTCTGATTTACCAATTAGGTGATATCTATATATCCAACTAACATCAATTACATATCTAAATTAGAAAGTCTAATTTACAGCTAGTCAAGTATTTGCAAATCTAAATTTAACCTTAAAGGCAAAAGAAGTTAGTAAGTCTAAATCACAACTAGTCAACAAATTGCAATTCTAAAATGACCTTAAAATCCATCCAAATTAGCAAGTCCTAATCATGATTTAGACATTAACTACAAATATATACTAACATTAATAGCGTCGAACTTTAGCAATTGCCAATATATAAACAACATTCACTATATCAAATTACAATGTCTAAGATTATAATGTTGTTAATGACTTTAACATCCAACACGTCATCTGGCCATTTTAAAAGTAGTTAGGTTTAACCAGCTTCCTATTCAGATTAAGTTGTTGAGTAAATGTAAGGTTAACCACAAACAAAATTGACTTTTCATTGAAACTTCCCCTGCTGTCTAGTCAAGCATGAATCACTAACAAAAATGTGAGGACGTGGTCCGACATGAATCAATTTTCCATTAAAGTAAAGCTAAATCTATGCTATCTTAATTAGGAATTTTTGTCCCTGACATAAATTACAGTTATTAATAAATTATCGCCTTCACTATCGTTTAGGTTTACTATTATTAATTTATTGTTGTTTAAATTTATTGTCGTGTAATTATTTGATTGTCATCACCGGTAAGTTACCCAATCGATGTAGATGTCTTTCTATTTGAGTTACAATGTAGGTGGATCAAGAAATTACCAATGCTAAATCAAATGACTTTCCAAGGGAGTACTGAGAACACAGTTCATAGGTCGAATGCGTAGACCATCCACTAGTGGAATTCGTAGTGGAAAACAATGGGGAAATCGAAGCACGGTATTCACGCAGTCACCCAGACAAAATCACTAGGGAAAACAAGGGGAATTCATAGTACCAGGGTTCCATTCATGGTCACAAGGAACAGACAAGACAGATGGCGCAGATTCTTCTGGCACTCTTACCCAGAAATTAGTGAAGGAGACAGATGTGATGAACAGTGCAATGTCTTCCAAAATTCACGGGCAGTCCTTATGAAAAAAAAAATAATGGGAACAATGGGAAGGCACAGAGCCTTAACCCTTTTGAAAATGCAGTGGGAAACGAAACTAAGACAAGAGAAATCAAATTACAGAGGGCACTAAAAAATAACAAAGGTCTTTATGATTCTCAGGAAAAATTTCAAATGAAGGAAATTGGGAAACATCCTTGGGGAAAATGGAGAGAAGGAAATATAAACGCATGGAATCCATGTAAAAAAAAATGCTGAGAAAAAAGGAGAAGTGCACCGAGCAAGGAGTCTTCATCGAAACGTAGCAAACCAACGTCAAAATCATTGAGAGAACAAGGGTAAATTTTAAGTAAACCATAGAGGTAAAAAGGTCAAAATTAAACCAAATCATGATGTGGCATCAAATCTAGCATAGACGATGAGCCCAACGAAATTCGTTGAGATTTCAATAACAAATCGCGGTTATGATGGGAGATTTCAAACTTTTTGCAAAAACCAGAGATAAAAGATAACAGTTATTAAATCGCAAGAACTGTATTAAATCATTTATCAAATCTACAGATCAAATGTATTACATCGTGGGAAGGGAGTGAAGGCATAGAATAAAAACATAGTGAAACAATAGTTCTTCCTCGCAGAAGAAAATAGTAGGAGAGAAAATCTGGTGTGCATCCTAATCATAAGCAAAGACGTAGAGTTATAATTCTTCATCAATACATAAAATGCAGGGTTAATATTTTATCCATCCATGCATAAAAACGCACAGTTATATTTCTAGAACTAGGAAGGATAACAACGAGATATAAAAACATTGAGTTAAAAGAAAACATCGCCATTAATTAGAATTTTGCAGGGTTAGTTAAAGGAAAAAAGGAGAAAAACTAACCTTCATCCAAGGACAAACATCATGGGTAGATGGATAACAGGAACATCCTACGCTCACCATCCTCGCACAGAAAAGAAGGGTGTCGAGATCCATAGGTCTATTAATGTTAAGGCGACGAACGTAGATCAGGCTCCTGGCCGACTGCTCATGCGAGGACTGGCGAGCTAGGGATGAAGGAAAAACAACCATAAGGGTCACAATCAAACACCACAATGCAACCAAGACATGCAGGGAAACAAAGGCCATGGGAGTCAATCATTCATCGAGCTAGGGTAAGAAACATTTCAGTCATCAATCTAGAAAATCAATTCACTTACCTAATCAAACAGGAAGATCCAAGCATAAAACCTATAACATCTACTATACAAAAAGAAGAGAGTGTACCGTTGCCTATTCACCCTCTCTGAGTGACGTCCGTGCGCTCCATGCAACTCCCTCTTGTTGACCGAAAAGACATCACCGATACCTCCCAGCCAATGCTAGGGATACTCTTCTTCCCCCTTAGCCCCCCGAACCACAAAGGGGCCACACACACACTATACAGATATTTCAACTAGCTCCCAACTCGCCTTGCAAGGCTGAGCTACTACTCTTTACCGAGCTAGGTATCCCAACTCCCACAAGTTAAGTCAGTCAAGTAGATAATTCTGCAGTGTAACGTTACGCAAACAATAGAGGATCCAACCTCCATCTCCTCCCTTCATTATATAGAGTTTTGTGGTTCCTTACTTTCCTAAAATCTCGTTTAATTATGTTTTAAAATTTAATTCCTAAAAATTCCTCCCTGTACAAGTGTCACCCATCCCCTTCATTCCTCCATAAATTAATTTCTTTAATTAATTAATTATCTTTATTTCCCTCACCCACCTAGAGTTACTCCTAGAATCACTCCTAGGTGTCCCCAAATTCTCTTACAGGTTTTAATGAATTTTCCCACTATTAATTTGCTAGTTCAATTTAAATTAGAAAGATCTTAAATGGTAGATACTTTACTAAGTTTGACTTTCCGCTTTTTTTTTCCCTTTTGTTTCCTTTTTCTTTTTGTGTTTCCCTCTTTTCCTAGTTTCTTAATATTTTAGATTTTCCTTGTTTCCCCTTTTTATTTAGAACTCCAAAAAGGAAGGTGTGGAAATTAACCCTTTTTCTATTTTCTCTTTTAATTAATATATTTTAAATTATCATAAAATAATAAAACGATTAATTCCCTTTTTAAATTTTAATCCAACTGATTTTTTTATGAATCAGTTAAATTTCTTACTCCCTTTGTGTTACAAGATTTATCGAAGATCATACTCTTTATTTATTTATATATATATATATATAATTTATTTATTTTTTATAAAAATAGATAAAATTTTACCACTAGCATAATTTAGACCTAGACCTTAATTTTCGTACCAGGCGACATCTTATTAGGGAATTTGTTTTTTGTTTTTTTTTAATTCTTAACACGTTATTTGTCCTAAGGCCATCTAGGTTCATTCATCTATCATCAACAGCGCGACATGTCGTTCAGGACGCATTATGTGCTCCAAGGGTGCCACTCGCCTTAATCTGTTTCCCTTGTGCGACGTGCCCTTCAGGATGCACTACGTGCCCCAAGGGTGCCACTCACCTCTTTCCAATTTTTCTTACGTGGCGTTCCCTTCACGATGCACCAAGTGCTCCAAGGGTGCCACTCGCCTCTTGACTAACTTGGTAGACATCAAAAACCCCTGGAGTCAAAACTATTCCAGGTGAACTTGTGGGAGACTAAGGGCCTCTAAGGAAAAAGGTCCTCGCCTTATTGCGCACCCCTTAGAATCCTCATGAGTGACTGTCGCAGTCTTCCCTCATGGCATCGTGGGTCCTCTCGAACTAGGTAAACATTAACCTACAATTCAAGCCATGGAGGGAGTGCTAGTAGGCCGTGGCAGGGCTATTTTCCACACCTCTCCATCAACATCTCAGGTAGTCGTGCGTGACCCCTTTACTCCACATGTGAGTCTGGTCGGCAAGCTATCATCAGCCTGCATCATCAACAAATCATGTTAGAATATATCCATATCATATCATCTAATTAGATGCGCTAATATCACAGTAAAATAATCAAACCCCAATGGTACATTCCCTGACTCGATCTAGAGTCCAAGGGGTTCCATCGATGCCTTTGCATCCTCGAGGTCCAAAATCCTACACACTCAGTAAAACTGAGTCAATGGCACCTGTCTATGTCAATGCAGTAAAACAACATGTCATCAATCCGTAACGCCTCATAATCAAAATCAAATGTTTTAATAGCATAAAAATCCGGATCACTTGTGAGCAAGTGTCCTCAAAGAATAAGTTCGCTCAATGCGCCAGAGTGGGATGTTACATACACCCCCTCTTGGTCTAAACTTCGTCCCGAAGTTTCAAAGTAAAAATGCCGAAATAAGTGTATCACAGTATCATAAGTCTATCTATCAAAAAAAAATTGAAACTACTGGTGCATATCATATCTGTCCTCCCAGATCACCGAGTGTAGACTATAGTTGTCCCATTGGACCTTGACCTGATCTACTATTCAACATCATAGCCTTCGAATGCGATGATCTAAGATGCGAATCAGCTCAGCCATGAGCACCCCCTCGTCCGATACCTGCAAGGAACTCATGTCAATAACATGTGTAGGATCACTAATATAATGTCTCAAAACAGATACTTGAAAAACATCATGCATACGCCTCAAAGAATCAGGCAAGGCTAGTCAATAGGCCACGGGCCCCTTTCTCTCCACAATCTCAAAAGGTCCCACGAACCTAGGAGAGAGTTTATATCCCTTCCAAAACTTGATCAAAATCTTATGCAGTTTAACCCGCAAGAAGACTCAATCGTCGACCTCGTAACTACGGTCGACACAGTGTGCATCGACATAACTCTTCTTTCGATCCCGTGCTTCTTTAATCCTTTGTCTTATTGTTTGCATTTTCTCTTCCATTTCTTGGATTGCTTCTAGTCCCACCAGGACCCTATCCTCAAGCCGATCCCAACTCAAAGGCATCCGAGACAGTCACCCATAAAGAAACTCGAAAGGCGCCATCTTAATGGTGCTCTGGTAACTGTTGTTGTAAGCGAACTCCACCAGTGGCAAGAATTCTTCCCAATGCTTTTGTTGGTCCATCATGTACATGCACAACATGTCCTCCAAGGTCTTGTTCATCTGTTTGGTTTTCCCGTCAGTCTCCGGGTGATACACAGTACTAAAGTTAAGTTGGTTTCCCAAGGCCTCTTGGAAACTCGTCCAAAATCATCCAGTAAACACCGATCCTTGATCGGATATAATCCTCTTAGGCATGCCATGCAGCCACACACTCTCACTGATGAAAATTCTAGCTATGTCAGGTGCCTGATACATCGCACGCATAGGAATAAAGTGGAAACTCTTCATCAGAGTGTCTACTACTACGAAAATTGAGTCATGTCTCCCTTCCATCAGTGGCAATCCAACAATAAAATACATCAAAATAACCTCCCATTTCAATTATGGAATAGTGTGTGGTTGTAGTAATCCTGTTGGGTGTCTATGTTCAGCCTTAACCTATTGACATTCTAGACATCTGGCCACATAGTTGACTATGTCTTCCTTCATTCCCTTCCAGAAGAATAAGGGTTTAAGGTTTGCCCTCATCTTCGTGACTCCCAGGTGAGCCATGTAAACTTCTCTATGAGCCTCGCTCAGGATCAACATCCTCAACTCGTCGTTCGACGATACATAGATCCAATTTTTAAATCTCAATAAACCATCGCTATCAAACAAAAATCCTTCAAATCATGGTACCATCATTGTGTTTTGTACGATAAAAGCCTCAACCTCTTTGTACCAGTCATCATCATGCTGTAAATTTAGAATATTTTCACGTAGATTCATCTAAAGAGGCAACACCGAAAATATTATTTGGTCTCTGACTCAATGCATCCACCACTCGATTCACTGTTCCTTTTATGTAAGTAATCTCGAAGTCATACTCGCTAAGCAATTCCGACCAACGTCGTTGTCGTGCGTTCATGTCTCTTTGCATAAAGATGTGTTGTAGTCCACAGTGGTCAGTCTTTAGTTCAAATTTCCATCAAACAAGGTAGTTTCTCCAAACCTTCAAGGCATATACGATGGCTAACAACTCCAAATCGTGCATCGTGTAGTTCTCCTCATGCCTTCTCAGTTTCCTTGAAATGTAAGCGATCACTCATCCGTCTTACATCAAGACTCCACCTAAGTCTTCCTTGGATGAGTCAGTGCATACCAAGAATTTTGTGTCCATGTCAGGGACCTTTAGTATCGGTGTTGTTGTCAACAATTACTTGATCCTCCGAAATGCTTCTGTGCATTTCTCGGTCCAAACAAACTTCTTGTTTTTCTTCGGCAATTCTGTGATCGAATTTGCTATCTTAAAAAACCCCTCGACGAACCGTCGATAGTATCCTGCTAAACCCATGAAGCTACGCACTTCCGGGACATTCGTCGGCACAAGACATTCCATGATAGCCTCAGCCTTTGTTGGATCCATGGCGATGCCTTCGTTTGAGATGACATGCCCTAAGTAGTGAATCTTCGATTGATAAACTGAGAATTTGGACAACTTCCCATACAATCTGTGCTCTCGTAAGCACTGTAGTACCAAGCGCACGTGCTCGTCATGCTCCTCTGTCATCCAAGAGTAGATCAAAATATCGTCAGTGAATACTTGGACAAACTTGTCCAAGTACTCGTGGAACACCCCATTCATCAAACTCATAAATACCCCTGGGGAGTTTGTCAGTCCAAACGGTAAAACAGTAAACTCGTAATGCCCAAACCTCGTCTTAAAGGTAGTCTTAGGGACATCATCCTCCTTGATCTGTAACTGGTGATACCCTGATCACAAATCGATCTTTGAGAACACTGTCGCGCCCTTCATTTTGATCGAAAAGATCATCAATCCTCAGCAACGGATATTGATTCTTGATCATGGCCTTGTTCAATTGATGGTAGTCAATGCAGAGCCTCCATGACCCATCCTTATTTCATATGAAAATAACAGGGGCACCCCACTATGACACACTAGGACGTATTAGTCCGGGGTCCAACAATTCCTTCAGTTGCATTCTCAACTCCTGTAACTCTGGGGTTGACATCCGATAAGGCGTTCTAGCTATCGGTTCAATTCCCGGTTTTAGGTCTATAGTAAACTCCAATTCCCTCTCTGGTGGCATCCTAGGTAACTCCTCTAAGAATATGTCTACATACTCTCTCACCACCGAAAGGTGTTCTAAACCTTCCGCTATTCCCTTCTTGTTTAACGCAAGGATCGCATAAAGCTTGCGCCCCTTGTGCATGCTCTTCCGTAGCTGTAAGGAAGATATGAACCTCAAGGAAACTCCCTGGTTCCATCCTACAAACACACATCTTTGTCCCTCGTCATCAGCCAAGCTCAACCATTTCATCTTACAGTTGAGTATCGCCTCATACGATTCCATATAGTCCATACCAATCACGACATCATAAGATCCTAGGATCGTGACGTACAGGTTGTCCCTTCTGAAAAACTCTCCTAGGTTAAGGATACAACCTGTAACCTTTCCTCCAACCTTTTGTTTGGCTCCCGAGGCCATCTCTACGAAGCTAAACTCATCTTGTTCGACTTCCTTTACCTTAAATCCTTTTTAGCATTACACCAGAAATGAAACTCTCGGTAGCACCGGGATCTATCAAAATACTAAGGGTCTAGTCAGCGATAGTACCTGTCGTCTCGAGCACAGTCGACTGATGCTTTTCCTGGCAGTTATTCATTGGTGCATGAATCCTATGGGCCTTGCCCATATTTCCCATAGTAGTGGGTCTAGTTGATCTGGACGCTCTAGTCCTCTCCACAGGGTAGTCGCACTGGTAATGTGGCTCCCCACATGTCCAACTCCCCTTCTTTGGCCTAATGGTTCTGGAACCCGAAGTAGAAGGTGACGGCCCACTAGCCTGGAACCTTGGTCTGTTTTGCTGAACATGCCTAAATGTTGCTGCTATGGTCGACGTTGTTTTTGATGCTGTGATCCCTGATAAGGTGTCCATTGCTGAGGCGTCGGTCACTGAGGTGTAGTGAAAGTGGATCCCCTCTAGAAACCACGATATCCCTGCGTATGTCTGGCTGGTGTCTGATGCTGCTATGCACCATATGACAATTTCCCTACTGGTCTGGCTGGAGTCTTGGTCTGACCCCTACTGATAAGCTCCTCCTCTACTATGAGGGCCTTCTGGATGACATCATGTAAGGTTTAAGGCATCAAAATCCTAACCTTTGCATGTATGTTGTCATTAAGGTCGAACACGAACCTGTTGATCTTAAGTTTCTCTGTGTTAATATGCGGAGCATACCGGAGCATCTCCATAAAACAGACCTCATACTCAGGCACCGTACAACCACCCTGTCATAAGGCATTGAACTCATTGAGCTGACGCTCAATGAATTCCTCTGATAGGTACCTCTCTCCGAACCATTCCTCAAATAGTTCCCATGACACATCTTCGATGGCCATGTTCAGTTGCGGTAGGAGCATCTTCCACCAAAGAAGAGTGCTTCCTTTCAGTTGGAAGACCGCCATGCGGACCTTCATGTTGGAGGTATAATCGCGAAGTGCAAAGCACATTACCATATTCTCCAACCATGCCTCGGTGGCAGTGTCGTCCAGGGCACCAAATAACTCAAGAAATTTAACCTTCTCGAGTTCGCGGTGAATGCTACCAGTACCGACCGGAGCATGCAGTGGAACCTCAAGGGGTGTCGACGCTCTGGCCTCATCTCTGTCCAAACGGCTGATCAGTGCCTCAAACATGCGCTGAAAAGATCTCATCATTCTGACCACATCACCAACTGCTATCTTCTCCTACCCGACCCCCTATTCATCTCCCTCGGGGTTAGACCCCTCAGGCATCAATGCTACTGGAGGCATCGTGCCTCCTCCCCTAGCACCCCGTCGTTTTCCTCCATGGCGTCCTCTAACCATGATTACCTGCACGAATACAAGTCAACTCAATTAGCAACATTATAATCAAATCATATCAATGAAAGACGCAGCGATCCCAAGTCGTGGGTTGAACCCGCTCTGATACCATGTGTAAGGACCCCTTCGTTACGACTACAAGTCAAGCAGAAGTGCAAAATTTATTTTTCCCTTTTTTTTAATTGGGCAAGAAGGAAACGATGAAAAAATTTTAACCACACCTCTAACGAAGAAATCAACCACGCATTCTAGGCAGCAGGCAACTAAGACTCTATGCACTAGCACAAGAGAAACAAGGCGAACAAGCAGAAACCAAGGACAAACAAATATGACTACTTTCCCGACACAAGATTATGATGTCTAAAAGCTAAAGGGGAAACACCCCCATCCCAACACAACGGTCTCTCAACGAGGTAACTATAACCTCGATGGTGTGCAACCCAGCGCATGAAGTTGTTGCAACCCATGTGCCATCTACGTACTTACAAGTTCAACAACCCAAATGGAAGTACAAACCCCATCCAAGTTATCAATCGCCTCTGTCCACTAGGGCGCACAATGATCCCCTCGTCGGGAATCATGTTGTCTCCCAGCGATAGGCGCGACAATGCCCTGGTGCTACAATACCTATCTAGACCAGGTGCTTTAGCTGAAACCAACTCCCTAGAAACCAAGCCGAACCGAGCCACTAATAAGAGGACCACACCCACACCCCAAGCAACAGGTCGACCAAACGCAAGATCACAACAAAAGGGAAAGTGCAAGCTAAAATGACTTTGTCAACAACCCAACCAATAATCAAGGCTAAATGGTCAATATCTACGATTTAAATTGGCGTTAATTAAAGATCAATTAACCAATCTAAATTCCATTAGTCAACGAATTACCAACCGAACTTAACATGAATTACGACTCAAATTTAGCGAGTATGAGTTACCAATTAGGAGATATCTATATATCCAACTAACATCAATTACATATCTAAATTAGCAAGTTTAATTTACAGCTAGTCAACTATTTGCAAATCTAAATTTAACCTTAAAGGAAAAACAAGTTAGTAAGTCTAAATCAGAACTAGTCAGCAAATTGCAATTCTAAAATGACCTTAAAAGGCATCCAAATTAGCAAGTCCTAATCATGATTTAGACATTAACTACAAATATATATTAACATTAATAGGGTCTAACTTTAGCAATTGCCAATATATAAACAACATTCGCTATATCAAATTATAATGTCTAAGATTATAATGCTATTAATGACTTTAACATCCAACACACCGTCTGGCCATTTTAAAAGTAGTTAGGTTTAACCAGCTTCCTATTCACATTAAGCCGTTGAGTAAATGTAAGGTTAAGCATAACCAAAATTGACTTTTCATTGCAACCGCCCCTGCTATCTAGTCCAGCATGAATCACTGACAAAAATGTGAGGACGTGGTCCGACATGAATCAATTTTCCATTAAAGTAAAGCTAAATCTATGTTGTCTTAATTAGGAATTTCCATCCCTCGCATAGATTAGAGTTATTAATAAATTACTGCCATCGCTATCATTTAGATTTACTGTTATTAATTTACTGTCATTTAAATTTATTCTCGTGTAATTATTTGACTGTCATCACCATTAAGTTACCCAATCATTGTAGGTGTCTTGCTATCCAAGGAGTTACAATGCAAGTGGATCAAGAAATTACCAATGCTAAATCAAATGAATTTCCAAGGGAGTACTTAGAACGCAGTTCATAGGGAGAACACGCAGACCATCCACTACAAGAATTCGATGTGGAAAACAAGGGGGAAATCACAACACGCTATTCACGCAGTCACCCAGACAAAATTGCTGGGAAAAACAAGGGGAATTCACAGTGCCGGGATTCCATTCGTGGTCGCAAGGAATAGACAAGATAGATGGCGCAGATTCTTCTGGCAGTCTTACCCAGAAATTCATGAAGGAGACGGACATGCTGGATGGTGCAATGTCTTCCAAAATTCGCGGGCAGTCCTTAGGAAAAAAAAAATCATGGGAACAATGGGAAGACATAGAGCCTTAACCCTCCTGAAATTGCAGTGGGAAATGAAACTAAGACAAGAGAAATCAAATTGCAGAGGGCACTAAAAATCACAGAGGTCTTTATGATTCTCAGGAAAAACTTTAGATGAAGGAAGTTGGGAAACATCCTTGGGGAAAATGCAGAAAAGGAAATATAAACGCATGGAATCCATGTGAAAAAAAAAATGTTGAGCAAAAAGGAGAAACACACTGAGCAAGGAGTCTTCATTGAAATGAAACAAACCAAATTCAAAATCATTGAGGGAACAAGAGTAAATTTTAAGTAAAATGCAAAGGTAAAAAGGTCAAAATTAAACCAATTCATGATGTGGCATCAAATCCAATGTAGACGATGAGGCCAGGGAAATTCGCTGAGATTTCAATAACAAATCGTGGTTATAACGTGTGATTTCAAACTTTTTGCAACAACCAAAGATAAAAGATAACAGTTAATTAATCGCAAGAACTGTATTAAATCGTTTATCAAATCCAGAGATCAGATGTATTACATCGTGGGAAGGGAGTGAAGGCATAGAATAAAAAAATAGAGAAACCATAATTCTGCCCGGCAGAAGCAAATTGTAGGAGAGAAAATATGTTGTGCATTCTAATAATAAGCAAAGACGTGGAGTTATAATTCTTCATCAATACATAAAACACGGGGTTAATATTTTATCCATCCACGCATAAAAATGCAGAGTTATATTTCTGGAACTAGGAAGGATAACACCGAGATATAAAAACATTGAGTTAAAAGAAACTTTTTCCATTAATCATAATTTTGCAGGGTTAGTTAAACGCAACAAGGAGCAAGACTAACCTTCAGCCAAGGACAAGCATCAAGGATAGATGGCTAACAGGAACATCCTACGGTCACCATCCTCGCACATAAAAGAAGTTTGTTGAGATCCATAGGTCTATTAACGCCAAGGCGACGATTGTAGATCAGGCTCCTGGCCGACTGCTCAGGCGAGGAATAGCGAGCTAGGGAGGAAGGAAAAACAACCACAAGGGTCACAATCAAACACCACAATGTGGCCAGGACATGTGGGGAAATGAAGGCCATGGGAGTCAATCATTCATAGAGCTAGGCTAAGAAAAATTCCAGTCATCAATATAGACAATCAATTCACTTACCTAATCAAACAGGCAGATCCAAGCATAAAACCTAAAACATCTACTATACAAAATGAAGAGAGCGTACCGTTGCCTGTTCGCCCACTCTGAGTGATGTTCGTGTGCTCCGTGAAACTCCCGCTTGCCGACCGACAAGACTTCATCGGTACCTCCCATCCAATTCTAGGGGTACTCTTCTTCCCCCTTAGCCCCCCGAGCCATAAAGGGACCACACATACACTATCCAAAGTTTTCGACTAGCTCCCAGCTCACCTCGCAAGGATGAACTACCACTCCTCACCGAGCTGGGTATCCCAACTCCCACAAGTTAAGTCGGTCAAGTAGATAATTTTGCAGCGTAACATTACGCAAACAGCAGAGGATCCAATCTCCATCTCCTCCCTTCATTATATAGAGTTTC
This sequence comes from Picea engelmannii, assembly GCA_009831015.1. NCBI lineage: Eukaryota > Viridiplantae > Streptophyta > Pinopsida > Pinales > Pinaceae > Picea > Picea engelmannii. The sequence continues at coordinate 123,706 of ML783243.1, read as the reverse complement.
ATGGTTCTTTACTTTCCTAAAATCTTGTTTAATTAAGTTTTAAAATCCAATTCCTAAAAATTCCTCCCTGTACATGTGTCACCCATCCCCTTCATTCCTCCATAAATTAATTTCTTTAATTAATTAATTATCTTTATTTCCCTCACCCACCTAGAGTTACTCTTAGAATCGCTCCTATGTGTCCCCAAATTCTCATACAGGTTTTAATGAATTTCCCCACTATTAATTTGCTAGTTCAGTTTAAATTATAAAGCTCGTAAATGGTAGATACTTTACTAAGTTTGACTTTCCGCTTTTTTTTTCCCTTTTGTTTCCTTTTTCTTTTTGTGTTTCCCTCTTTTCCTAGTTTCCTAATATTTTAGATTTTCTTTCTTTCCCCTTTTTATTTAAAACTCCAAAAAGGCAGGTGTGGAAATTAACCCTTTTTCTCTTTTCTCTTTTAATTAATATATTTTAAATTATCATAAAATAATAAAACGATTAATTCCCTTTTTAAATTTTAATCCAACAGATTTTTTTATGAATCAATTAAATTTATTACTCCCTTTGTGTTACAAGATTTAGCGAAGATCATACTCTTTATTTATTTTCTTTTTTTTTATAAATATATATATTTATATATATAWATATAAATTGTTTTTATAAAAATAGATAAAATTTTACCACTAGCATAATTTAGACTTAGACCTTCATTTTCGTACCAGGCGACATTTTATTAGGGAATTTGTTTTTTAATTCTTAACACGTTATTCGTCCTAATTCCATTTAGGTTTGTTCATCTATCATCAACAACGTGACATTCCCTTCAGGATGCACTAGGTGCTCCAAGGGTGTCACTCGCCTTGATCTGTTTCCCTTGCGCGACGTGCCCTTCAGGACACACTACATGCCCCAAGGGTGCCACTCACCTCTTTCCAATTTTTCTTGCACAACGTGCCCTTCGGGATGCACCACATGCTCCAAGGGTGCCACTCGCTTCTTGACTGACTTGGTAGACATAAAAAACTCTTGGAGTCAAAACTCCACTAGGTGAACTTGTGGGAGACTAAGGGCCTCTAAGGAACAAGGCCCCCGCCTTATTGTGCACTCCTTAGAATCCTCATGAGTGACTGTTGTAGTCTTCCCTCACGGCATCGTGGGTCCTCTTGAACTAGGTAAACGTTAACCTACAGTTCGAGCCATGGAAGGAGTGCTAGTAGGTCGTGGCAGGGCTGTTGTCCACACCTCTCCCTCAACATCTCTAGTAGTTGTGCGTAACCCCTTTACCCCACATGTAAGTCTGGTTGACAAGTTATCGTCAGCCTGCGTCATCAACAAATCATGTCAGAATATATCCATATCATATCATCTAATCAGATGCACTAATATCACCATAAAACAATCAAACCCCAATGGTACACTCCTTGACTCGATCTGGAGTCCAAGGAGTTCCATCAATGCCTTTGCATCCTCGAGGTCCAAAATCCCACACACTCAGTAAAACCGAGTCAATAGCACATGTCTATGTCAATGCAGTAAAACAAAATGTCATCAACCCATAATGCCTCATAATCAAAATCAAATGTTTTAATAGCATAAAAATTTGGATCGCTTGCGAGCAAGTGTCCTCAAAGAATAAGTTTGCTTAGTGTGCCAGAGCAAGATGTTACAGATTATACATAACAAATTTGGTTGAATTAAAGTTAATAGTTTTGGACGAAGTACATAAGAAACCATATTCTGGACATCTAGGGTACCAAAAAACGGTAACAAAACTAAGGAAGTTATTTTATTGGCCTAATATGAAAAGTGAGACAGCAGAATACTTGTCTAAGTGCCAATATTTTCAATAGGTGAAGGTTGAACACCAGCACCCAGTCAATCTGTTGTAGCCTCTACCTGTATCAGAATGGAAATGGGAGACAATATCACTAGATTTTATCACAGGTTTGCCTAGAACTCAAAAACAGAATAATTCAATTATGGTAGTAATTGATAATCTTAGAAAGTCTGCACACTTTATTCCTATAAAGTCTACTTATAAATTATTAACATCGCTGAAATATTCATGAAGGAAATTTTTAGACTGCATGGTATTCCTAAAATGGTAATTTCAGATAGAGACGTAAAATTTACATCTACGTTTTGGAAAGAATTGTTTGCAGGGTTAAATACTAACTTGAATTTAAGTAGAATATACCATCCACGAATGGATGGCCAGATTGAACGAACAAACCAAATCGTGGAAGATATGCTAGGAATGTACGTGAGGACAAATACAAGTAAGTGGGAAGACTACCTGCACTTGGTGGAATTTGCATACAATAATGGTTACCAGACGTTAGGTAATATGAGCCCCTTTGAAGTATTGTACGGAAAAAAGTGTACAACTCTGATTAGTTGGCATAACCCAATTGACAAAATCATGGTGGGACCAGAAATGCTCCAAGAAATGGAGAACATGGTAAGAAAGGTACAATATAATTTAAAAGAAGCACGCGACAGACATAAAAGTTACGCGGACCTGAAAAGAAGACACCAATATTTTCAAGTTGGAGACCACGTTTGTTTAAAATTCAAATCCAGAAGAAGTTCACTAATGCTAGGAAACTGCTCCAAGTTGGAACCTAGGTTTTGTGGCCCTTTCGAGATCTTAGCTCGAATTAGACCCGTGGAATATCAACTTGCACTTCCTGCAAATCTAAAAATTCATAATGTATTTCATGTTTCTTTGTTAAAAAATTATGTTCATGATCCTACTCACATAATCGATTGGAACATGGTGCAGGTGGAACCAGAAGGCGAGTTCCAATAAGAACCTCTGCGGATTTTGGACAGGAGAGAAATAACACTACGGAACAGAGTCATCATCCAGGTAAAAGTGCAATGGAATCACTTTAGTCCTGAGGAGGCCACTTGGGAATTGGAAGGAGAATTGTAGAAATCTTATCCAAACGTCTTCCGAGAAAGGAACGAACACTAAGCACAGTGTTGTATTGAAGGGGGAAAGGATGTAATATCCCCCAAAAATAAATTATTATTGAAGTCTGAAAGTACTTAGGAACTTATTTCCATTTTTTTTTGTAAATTTGAAATTGGAAAATTATTTCCATTTATGACAATTCTGATTTTGGAATTTAGTTAATTGTAATTTATTAATATGACTGTTGGACAAAGATTGGATTTTCCCAACCAAATATTTGACTATGACACTTGTAAGAAACAAATATTTTTATATTTATTGTTGAGAGACAAATGGAACAGCTAGGTTGAAATCAGCTGACCATGACTCCATGAGTGGGGAACATGTTGGAACTACCTCAAGACTGAATGTTACAAGTGGCAAATCAAGAATTTGGCCATTGACAGCCCCTGAAAATCATGGATTTGTAACGATGTGAAAATTCCCAAGGGGAAAAGGCCTAGGCACAATATGATTTTTCATATATAACATATGGGAGGGGGCAAGACGCTACCTAATATGCTAGGGAAAAATAATATCACTTGTTGTTATGAGCACTGCTTTCTGAGTGTGAGGCAAGGAGAAGTTTTCTGAAACTGAAGAAGGACTATAGCTAAGGAGGAGTTCTAGAGTTCGCCCTCATGGATTCATAGTCAGGCTAGGGGATGAACGAAGCAAGTAGACTGGTTGTTCTATTATAAGGTTGGAAGGAACTTGGTTGTTCCATTTGTTGTTCAAAAACTTGTCCAGATATGTCCATCTACTCTTTCCCTGATCGAATGTTATTTTGATTAAATGGATGATAGAATACACCTATTTAATTATGGATGAATTGTTCTATTGATTAAATTACTGATGGAATGGAATAAATTGTAGGATAAACCCTTACAGTTTAATTTTATTCGTTGAGTAAAATTTTTATGTGTGTTAGATGTGAATGGAGCTAAATTGTGCAAATATAATGGAAGGTGCATCTAATCTAAATGGAATCAGTTTTCTATTAATTATAACATCACATGCATATGATTATGCACGTATAGGTAATCAACCTAAGGAGTTTTAGCAGGTCGAAAAATGCTATATATAATTCTGGAAGCATATAAATATATATATATGTATGCATATTTTTGCCTACATAGAGTTTCCTAGTTATATAAGTATCTAATACACAGGAAACTACTTTGGTTATCGCATAACTTGTAGATTCGAGTTTCCCATTGAAACTGACTACTTTAAGTCAGTAGATAGTTACAGTCTGTATCATTACAATAATGCAGGAGTAAATATTCAGAGACATGAAAATATATAAAACATAATTCCATATTTCATAGTTAGATCAATACTTAAATGAGCATTCAAACTCTACACCACACTGCGATTCATAACTTTTAAAAAATGAATCTCATTGAATGATAGGGTATCCCCCCTCTATTCCTTCTTTAATGGTTACATATATGAATAACCAACCATCTATAGGAGCCGGTATAAAATTTCCATGATAATATTAATCTGGGACAGAACCATAGCATTACAATAGAATCTGGGGTGTTCTTCTTAAAACGTTGTAATATGGAACCCGAGTACCTCTTCATGCAAAGGAACTGTCTGGAATCCGGGGAGTCTGAATGTTAACAGTCCTACAAGAGAAGACCAATAACATTATTGACAGAGTTATGAAAATAAATGAACGAAAATTAGATATCAAGGGTAGAGTAATATTCAAAAAGGATTTTCCAAGAAGTTGAATATTTGCAGTGTTAACACGCGAATATTCACTTAGCTTGAAGATGATGCGGGGCTCCTTGTTCAATCTTCGACGCTAAGAGAATGGTCCATAAATGGAGGGGAGAACTGGATTTTGAAATGGTTGATGGTTACCCTCGCCAAAGAAACAGGGTTCCCATCATTAGTTTTGCAACCGAAATTGAATGTCCAGTTGTTCAGAATGTATCAACAATTAAATATTATTAGATAGGCAACATGTATAAATCATAACTGGAATTTTAAAGAAAACGCACAGTATAAACCATGATCTACGGAGTTACCCAACTCAGATCACAGTTAATATTTCGATACTGGTTATCATGATTAATTAAGAAAACTAAATTTTAAAATTAGGAAAAGTGCAATCCCAGATAGGGTTCTGGATAGTTGAGTTTCTCATTCATAGATGCGAATTAAAAATAAATAAATAAAAATAGAACATCTAATTTTTACAGAACAAAAAGTGATGGAAAACCCTTGAATGTATCTAAGACTCTTGAAGGAATATACAAGATGGAAGCCTGAAATGGTATGCAAGTACGAAAGGGTAAAAGGAGTTGTTTCGTTAAAATAAAAAGAAAACCTTATACAATAGTAATAATTTCTCACCACAGCCACATGAATTTATTTATGACTTCACAACTTTAATCCAAAAAATGCAAAAGATCCACAACATGTCAGAGGAAAAAACTGATAGCACGAAGATTTAACAGTCAATAAAATTGAGTATTAAAACTGCATCCATACGTACAAAGAATGTAGTAAGCAAAAAACTAATTAAAGGGGCAAGTTTAAATAATAGAATCGAGGCCTAGTCTTGACTGGTGACCTCATGAATGGAAAGAATATTAGAACAGAACACACAAAAAATCTGGTTACGGATTTCTCTACAGGAACACCTACGCTGAATTCGTTGGGGTTTCATTAACTGGCTTCCAACCATGGAGGATCTTGGCGGTAATCATACCTTGAATATTTCCACTAAATTACAACTCTACCTTATTAAAGAGATGAAGGAGGATAGAACCTAATAGTATTACATGATCTCTAGAGTTTTTTAGAAAACTAAAAGGAAATTGCCTAAATGGAATGGCTTATAGTAGAGAAACCCTTTATTTGTGAATGACTATCCTCATCGGAGAAATAGTACAGTAAGCCTCCATGAGTAGAAATGTTTTGGTCATATAGAGTACGGGTAGTAGTATTCTGAAAGGGAAGATTTGTGAGATTAAAGGCCCCATCCAAAAATCTTAAAGAACTAGTTATAGATCACAACCGACTATTAATTTTATTTCTGCTACAGTTAAAATCAATACATTAGAGATTTCAGAACTTACCCGGTAATGGTGGAAATGGAATGGCATTCATTGTTGTTGTTTCCTACGCAAACTAGGGACACCTCACTGACGAAAAATATGCAGAGTAGTATTACATAGATTAATGCAAACAATCTTCACACAGATGCATAAGAACCAAAGAGAAATGGAATAATGGGTTCCCAAGCCCCATTATATCACATAGTAATGGAGATTATATGTCTCAAGACTTGGGCCATGTGACTGTAGACACATGGCACATCCATTTTGGACACATTGACCTAGACCAGTATTGTATAGGAAACCCCATAACTACTAACCAAATATTTCAATGTAATGTCGTACAAGTAATATATGCACATTAAGCCAAGCCACTAACCCTGTTAGTGCTAATCCCCATCATGAAATTGAATGGCTTCCACAATGGACAGTAATATCTAGGGTAGTGAATTGACGTGCCAGATAGGTTTTTGACCCATGTGTTAATGCATATAATCGGGTGACCCTATTGATATCTAATTGGTTTGAATGAAGCCTATTAACAACGTCCACTACTGTGACAGTTAGGATGTTGTTTTTAGTTAGGGTATGATTATTACAAGAGAACATGCACAACCAAGGGTAAACCCCTTTGGATAATACACCCGACTCTATTTTCATATAAATTCAATGAAGTATGTGTTACCTCGTATGACTACGTATATACGGATCCTTATGACAATGGGTTTGTTTATATAATTAAATTTTAGTAAGCTATTGTTGTATATAACTAAGGGACTTTATTAAGAAAGTGAATGACTTGTTTGAGATTGTATAATAAAGTCTGAAGAACCCCTACAGTTTTGATGTGAGGGAGAAAGTATCTTGATTTATTGATTTGGAACTCTAGTGAAAGGCTATGGTGGGTAACCCAATAAAAGTAGGGAACTGTGTAGGCTAGAGTACTATAGATCTTATGATCAAGACCAGTTCACAGTATCATGAATAGGCCACCACTTAACTTGTCTTGGCAAGTGGTAACATATGTTAGAGTAATAATAATAAGCACGAGTTCATGAAAAAGGAAATTATCTTATTTCATTCGCTAATAATCCAAATAAGTACATGTCGTATTCTGACAGTAATATTTTAGTCACAAGCAGATTAAGTATAACAGAGTAGGAGAGTTTTAATGCACCTAGCAAAAAAAAAATTAGCTAGTAATTTTGGGGTTCATTACACGTCTTCTGATGTTACATGCCATAAATATTGTATATTCCTTTTGGTAGAAATCACATTTATCAAACTTAGATTAAAAATTATGTTCTCTTAGATTCTGTAATACTATTTTCAAATGTTGTTCATGTTCTTCTTCAGTTTTTGAATAAATTAGAATCTCATCGATAAAAATCAGCATGAATTTATACAAATACTGGTTGAATATACTATTCATCAAGCATATAAAATTTGTTGGTGTAGTAGTAAGTCCAAATGGAATCACTACAAATTCGTAATGTCCATAACATGTTCTAAATGTTGTTTTGTTTATGTCTTCGTCCTTTATCCCGAATTAATGATATCCAAATCTCAAATCTAGCTTAGAGAATATTTTTTCTCCTCCAACCTGGTCAAAGAGATCATTGATTATAGGTAAAGGGTATTTATTTTTAATCGTCATTTTATTTAGTTCACGAAAATATATACACAATATTAACGTTCCATCTTTCTTTTTAACAAACAAAACTGGTGCTCCCTAAGGTGAAACACTTGGTCTTATATACTTTTTATCTAACAACTCATGTAACTGAATTTTCAGTTCTGTTAGTTCGAGAACACTCATTCTATAGGTTTCCTTTGATATTGGGGAAGTTCACGGTATTAGATCGATAGAGAAATCTATTTCTCTCCTTGCAGGTAATTCTAATATCTCTTCTACAAATACATCCTTGAACCCTTAAAGGATTTCAAAGTATTCCAAACTTGGTTTGCTTTATTTGTCTAAAAGATTAGTCGAATAGAATATACTTTGCAACCCTTATTAATACATTTCTTGAATTGCATTGTTGATATTTGTCTAACAGGAATTAGTTTTCTGATTCTGTGAACTATTCTTGTTGTATTATTTTCATCCTTGTACATGAATGACTTTTCATAACAACTTAGTATTACTTTATGTCTTTATAACCATTCCATTTAGATAATTATGTCATACGACCTTAAAGGTAACACGTTCGAGTTTAACTTTGTATTCCAAAAACTTATACTGAATTCACAATCAGAAACAAATTATATTATGTTTCCTTTTGTCTCTGTTTCTAGTTGTACTAACCAAGATTTAGCATATTTTACCGTGTTTAACTTGTTTGATTCTACTAAGGTTGGAGTAATATATAACTCACAATAGCTATTGGGTCAATTATTATAGAAACATTGTTGTTATGAATTTTACCTTCAACTTCCAGAATAGTTGATTGATGACCTGCCTGCATGCCATCCAAAGTTCCATTGATCCTATGCATGATTCTGCCAATATCTCCCACTCTTGAAGCCTCTTGAATATTGTGGACTAAATTTTTTACGGATGGGTTTAAGCATGGAAAATTCCTCCATTTGTGGGGTTCTCCACACTCCCAACATTTAATTGGTTCTCTAGGATTGTCCCATATTGTGACATCCCCCCAAAAAAGTATTTTTGAAATTAAAAAAAAAAAAATTGTTGGAAAATTATTTCGTTTTTAGTAAATTTGAATTTGGAAAATTTTTACCATTTATGGAAATTCTGAATTTCGAATTTGATAATTGTAATTGATTATTACGACTGTTGGGCAGAGATCTGATTTGACCCAACTAACTATTTGACTATGACACCTGAATGAAAGAATAATATTTTATATTGATTACAGGAGGAAAAATGGAACAACCATGTTAAAATAAATTGACCATGACTCCATGAGTGGGGAACATGTTGGAACTACCTCTGGGCTGATTTTTACAAGTGGAAAATCAGATATTTGGCCATTGGCAGCCCCTGAAAATCAGGGATTTAGAAAGCTGTGAAAATTCCCAAGGGGGAAAGAAAGACCTAGGCAAAAGGATCATTTTGTTAAATAGCATATGTGAGGAGGTAGGACAGTGCCTAGTATGTGGGGAAAAGAGACTATTGTTTTTTTTTCTTTCTATTATGAACACTATTGATTGAGTGTGAAGAAAGAGGAGTCGGTTAAAACTGAAAGACATTGTTGAGGAGGATTTTTCCATGTTAGCCCTCATGGATTCATGGTCAGAATAGGGGGTGGATTGGGCAAGTGATTTGGTTGCCCTGTCCTATGGTTGGGAGGAACGTGGTTGTTCGCTTTGTCTCCCTGCGAAGCTATCCAAATATGCATTCTATCTCCTTCTTTGTTTAGAATGAATAAATTGGTTTATTGGAATGTATCTATCATTTAGGTTTGGAATAATATTATGGATGAATTTTGTTCGCTCTTGTGAAGCATAAAAATTATAGAATGTCACCAGACTTAGTAGTGAATATTTTTTGTCGACTTAAGGCACA
>ML783243.1:87214-100103 GCA_009831015.1 Picea engelmannii | reverse complement strand
GAGTTCGAACTTAGTTGCATTTATTATGCTCTACTTAATGGTTAGCTATTTTTAGTTAATTAGCTAATTCGATTACAATTAAAGCTGTAAGTTGTAATCTATCTATTTATTGTTAATACGGAGAAGGGCGATGAGTAACCCCTGTTGTTTTCAGAATTTGGTTTCTGCTCACGAATTTTGTCGAGCTGAACCATGGTAATGGTGACCTAATATGACTCGACCTCAATTTTATCCGACAACTCTTCCTGAAATTAGCCAGTGAAAGAAAATAAGCAGCAGGCGAGAGTCGCTCGGCATTGTATCATCAACCAACTTCTGCCCCTCCAATCATTATCGTCCAATCCTCCCAACTCAGATTCTCCTACCCGTTTCCAAGATCTTTCAAAACTTTAATTTTTCAAAACCCTAAAACCTTAGGCGGCCTAAACGGATGGATTAGGAATTCAAAATGTTTTACCTTTCAAACAAAAATAAATAACTTCATGTTTATTGTGAACTGAACCATGGTACTGGTGAGGAATCGCTATCAGTAATATGACTTGACCTTAGTTTGATATGATAGCTCTTCTTCACATTAATATGACATGACGTAAGTTTTACAGGACAATTATTCTTGAATTTAGCTATATAAATAAAAGAAAATAAGTAGCAGTTGAGAGTCACTTGGTATGGGATCCCAACCAAAAGAAAAAAAGTAGCGGTTGAGAGTCGTCTGCCATTGGTTTCCAAGCAATTTTTCTAATCCTCTCGACTCCTCCGAAGTTGCATTATTTTTCAAAACTTTAATTTTTCAAACCCTAAAACTTTGGGAGATCTACGGACGGATCGAGAATTTAAAATGTTGTACCTTTCAAACAAAAATAAATAATTTCATTGTGTGCATGGTGAGCTGAAGCACTGGTCAGGAGTCGCTATCAATGATATGACTTGACATTAGTTTTATCTGACAGCTGTCAATAATTTTATACTGGTTAAATTTGTTACGAACAGTCAAGGATCTTAAATTTGGGGATGATCAGTCAAAACTTGAAATTTTTGGTTAGAAAGGCATTTCATTAAATACCATGTAGTGAGTTAATTATTGGTTCAAGTGAACATTATATACTATGTAGTGAGCTAATTATTGATTCATTGTTGTATAGGTGAAAATTTTCAAAACTTGAATTTTTCTGGGCTAGAAAATCATATCAGTAGGTAAACATTATATACCATGCAGTGAGTTAATTATTGATTTATTATTTAATGCATCAAGTGAGTTAATTGTTGGTTCACTCTTTGATTCATCAGGTGACATAATAAGTTGTTTATTATCTAATGGATAAGATTAAAACGTAGTGAATAAATGATTGACTCACTGCATGAGTAAATTATTAGTGAGTTTGGTTCCTGCATGAGTAAATTATTAGTGAATTTGGTTCTAAGGGTTATCACTGTGGGCGTGATTTATCTATTAAACTATTTAGTAAATTACTAGTGGTTTTGGTCAACCCTTAAGAATAGTTTATCTATTAAACTCTCTTTTATTTTTGTGTTTAATTTTTACTAGAAATCAAATTATTGGTGAAATTGAAATATTTCATTGTTTAAATAACAGTTTTAAATGGACAAATGAATACCTCACCTTGAAAAACCTCTAATTTAATTTAGTATGAAATCTCAACAACTATATTTAGAATTCCTGCAACTCCATGGATTCTTTGCAATTATTGGCCGGTTTATCTAGAAAATTGTTCGGAAAACCTCTAATTTAATTTAGTATGCAATCTCAACAACTATATTTAGAATTCCTGCAATTCCATGGATTCTTTGCAATTTTTGGCCGGTTTATCTAGAAAATTGTTCGGACAACCTCTAATTTAATTTATATGCAATCTCAACAACTATATTTAGAATTCCTGCAATTCCATGGATTCTTTGCAATTTGTGGCCGGTTTATCTAGAAAATTGTTCCCAAAAAAACCCTTAAAAAGTTCAAAATGTCTAAATAAACCTATAACTGTGGGTCCCTCTTCAAACTTCTGACTCTGAGATCTGGGAACGTCATAGCCATGTACACCATGTAATATATGTCAGAGAGTACTATCCCACCGATTTATTTAAGAAGCAACCAAGAGCATTTGAAAGACATGTGAAACTTGAAGTAACGGTTTTCATTTGGCCATCAAATAATTTAGGGCGTTCTCTGAACTTGTGTTTTGTTTTAGCAGCAGCTGTATGATTCTCAACGACAGTCCCCGACGTCAATCTCTGCAGAGATTACTAATTTCTTTTTGTTGGGCAACCTGATTGATGTAATGTGCAATGCATGATCATTTATTTTGAATGCAGAAATTAATCGGCCGGCAGTAGCTGCAATGTCGAGTGCGGTTGCTTCAGTCGTAAGTATGGAAGTCGAAGGCGTCGTGTTTTCACCTACTGTCACACCCCGGTCATCATCCGAGGAACTGATAATAGCCGGAGCTGGTTTATCAAGACATGACCATGCATAGATTTGCCATTTACTTGTTTAGCTGTATATATAAAAATTCAACCGGTGCTTTCCACATTCTTGATTGCTTATTTTCTGTCAATCTGGATATAATAAGTTAATTTAATAACCAATAGACTCATTCTATCAAATTTTTAGACATGGTGAAAGTTTCACCATGAAGTAAGTTTCATATATGTTGAAACTTTGTTTATGGAGGTACTACCTCATTTTGTATCAATCCTTAAGATAGAAAAATCCATTAGAATTCCGGATAAATCATAGCTCTGACTTTCCTGAATTACTGCAGGGGAGGAAAGATTACTACGTAATTACACTGACTTTAGATTAAAGTACCGTGTTTAATTTAGGAAATATAAACCTAGCACTCACTTCTACATAAAAATTGATTATGCTAAACCATTAAACTTTACAGGTGTTCGAGGACTGATGATCGAGGCGGAGTTCGTCAAGTTTACGGCAATCGGTGTTTATATTGAGGAGGCAATAGTTCCCCACCTTCTTCTCAAATGGAAGCACAAGACGGCCGAAGAGTTGTCGAATACGTTGGATTTCTACATGGATCTTGTGACATGTAAGTTTGCTAATAGTTTCGTGTCTTTGATATTCGAAAACGTGGTAACAGTACAGGAATTAATGGGCTTCGGTGGGAAACGTACTCCACGTCTGTATGAGAAAGTCGCAAGAGTAGCATTCGTCTAGCCACTCACGGGCGTTAAGTTCTGTCGGAAGGTGAGCGAGAACTGCAGGATAGCGTGTGAAGCTGCTGCTATTTACAGCGAAGTGGAAGCTACGGCGATTGAGCAATTGAAGGACGTTTTCAAAAACAGACAGGAGCGCAAGGGGCGGAGATCACTGGATCTGGGCCCCTTGTTTAGGGATTTTTGGGTTTTGGGCTTATGTAAGGGGTATGGGGATGTCGGTCCATGGGTTTACTTATGTTTAGGTCCATTTTGTAATGTATAAATAGATGTACTTTGTTCTGTAACCTAACTCGGGGAAGGAGGATCTCGTGAGGTGGGCGCAGATCTCTTGTGCTATGCAGAGTAGGATCTTGTGGCTCTGTGCATGTAGAAGATTGACAGAAGATAATAAAAGAGAAGAAGATTTGGTGAAAGTGGGGTGAACCAAGTACATCCTGTGTTGCTATGCTTTGTGTGATGTATTGATGTGTTTATGTGTTTACTTGCTTAGTGCTTTGATATAGATGAATGATAGATAGATCTGTTGATGTGATGTTCTTAATAATGTGAATGAATGCTAAATATGATCTTTAGGTGTTAATTGTTTGGGCATATTGGATCTTGTAGACTATTGTGCTGCTCTGTTATTAGGGTTTATCTGCATTGTAAACGGAGGTTAAATACTAGTGAACTATAACTGCTAATTTATTTGTTAAGGTGTTACAATTACATATCTATGTGTCAGCTAAGGTTGCAGACACTAGAACAATCACATATCTATGTCCCAGCTAAGGTTGCAGACACTAGAGTGTTGCAACCACCCCTTCCTCTACCTCGAGTGAGACTTCATCTTCTTCGCAGATGTTGCCGAAAGGGCAGGTAGTTAGGGTTTTGTTGGTATGCTCTTGAGCGTTGAACCCTGGGTCTGCCTTTGTGCCAACACTATGGTTTCAAGTATCTAACAAAAACCCTTTTGAATATGTGATGTGTGCAAGAAGTAATAGTGAGTGATTAATTTTAATAATTTAAGTGATCAAAGTTTTGGCATGTGGACATCGCTTGGTCCTTTACAATTGTTTATCTATAACTTACTAAATTCCTCAAACAATCATTGCAAAAATTGAAAAAGCCCTAAGTAACTAGTATGGTGGACATGTGGGTCCTTACTTTTGAGCTTTAGTCTCCCCAAGATGTTATCTGATCTAAGAAAGTATTGAAACTATTCCTAGTTCGTCAACATGTGGGCATGTGTAAGCCCTTACAACGCTTTAAACATCCTAAGTAATTTAGTCTAAGAATTTGAAACTATCCTAATAGTGTGCACATGTGGGCATGTATTGGCTTTTACAATTCTTTGAGATTATGTTTCAAAAACAAGCTAAGACGTATCACGATCTCCTAAAATGGTTGATTTGAAAGGGAGATGGAGGTTTCTTCAAACAATCTTTTTTTCTGATTTCCAAGATCAGACAAGGGTGCGAGGAAAAAGCATACTCCAAGATTGTCTAAATATCCTTCTAGTCCTGAATTAATGTAATATTTTTGTAAAAGAAAAATCTTTTAATGAAATTCAAATGCTAAAATTTAAGCCATCCATGTGGCAACCAAGGAAATCAAAATATAATATGGTTCTTTTAAAACCCACTAGAATTCTATGTGTGACTAAGTTATCTATGAAAGAATGAACTTCAATCCTGCTTGTTATGGATTTTACAAAGTGCATAAAAGAAATCTAAGCTACGAGAAAAAATTCAGGCTCAAAATCCCTTACAATGTGGTGAAAAAAAACTTATGCACAACATTTTTCACAAAGAATTGAGTAAAGTACCCATATCGCGCAAAATGAAAAGGATGTGAATGTGTAATTATGCGCGTACCGCTCAATTGTTTTTCCCAAACAAACGTGCATGCAGGAAAATGGCATGCCAAAAATTTAAAATGGAATCATCTAATAGAGGGGTGAATTATAGTGAAGGGTAGACTGAGCTGGTTTTGAACCTTGCAAACACAAGAGAGTGAGAGTAGAAGTGCTAAGAGTCCAAAGGGGGAGTAATTTGATCCCCATTCCCTAGTATGGTCTCCAAAATCTTGGGTTTCCTTTTCCACTTGGGTGAGAAAAAAGAGGACCCTTGATTTCTTAGTTGGACTAGCTAAACAACACATAACAATGGTTAGCATATTACTAAACCTGTAAACAATGAAACATATATCAAAGAAAAATAAAATGATAAACCAAAAAACATGAATTAAACAACTATCAACAAGAGATGAAAAATATTGAATACAAAGAGTTGATATCCAATAGACACTAGTATTCTTAATTTGAGAACACCAAAAGGAGAAATGTGGGACTTGTGAATCCCTTATTCCTCCTAAGGGAGGGCTCTTGAATCCCTCAATATAGAGCTTCTACTCTCCTCTTCTAACTAGACAATGGTGAAAAAATGTATGGAAAGGCTTTCCAAGAGGTAGAAAGGATTTACTTTTATATACTTTCTCAAAGTGGTCTTGAGGGAGGAAATGGTTTATCCAAAAAAATTGAACAACATAACACTACAATAAACTTCTTCTTCTTTTTCATACAATGATCCTCTATTTATATAAGGATTGCTAGATATTTCACAACTAGTTTCAAATGTAAATGGGCAGACCTTTGAAGGTACCTCCCATCCTTTTAGTGATCCCAAGGAGGAATTTTAGGGCGATTTTGGGTTATGGTTGAGATCTACTTCATCTCATAAGTGGTTGAGGCCCGACCAAAATCATCAATGCGTTGTGTCTGCATCCATGTGGGTTTCTTGATTGTCAGTCCTGAAACCCCCACACTATGTGCATTGTACCATGTGCTAGCCCGCGTAGCTGTGCACACACTGCCTTTGCTGAATGTGTGCAGGATATTTTTGCACAGTTTTGTGACTATCTGGCCAACTTCGATTGTGATCCTCCTGTAATTATTGGTTATATTCTTTATTTTTGTTGATTGTTTCTTCATCGGTTGTTTGTATTTGCATGAGCAATTTTTTGGTAATAACAAATAGGGAAAAACATTTTCCATTCTTCAATGCCTCTCATAATTTAGTGCATAGACTCAATCCTCTACCACTTCCTTACTCCTCTTCCTCGCATCTCCAAGATATCATCCTCATCGTTCCTATATCCATAATATGAACTAGTGTTAATTTGCTTGTAGATCACATACCTGCACCTCCTATTTTTGGTCTCAAGGGGGATTATCGAATAACTCTTTGGGGATGGAGAGGAATTTCATAGCCCCAAAGTATCTATAACCAAGGCCATTTCCTGTGGCACCAGGAACACCAACTTTGTTCCCTTTCAAGTCTTTCAAGGACTAAAAAGCTTTACGATCAGAGCTTCCCAGTGCCCCTTTTCCTTGTTCAACATGAAAGGACCCTCGTGGATATCTTAATTATAACACCTTCTCTCCCTCAAGAATGACCTAAGATCCATATTATATATTTAATATAAGTTAAGAAACACATTTGAAAAAAAACCCGATGATCCATAAGATTTGTTAGCATTCCTTATTGTTAAATATTATACATTACCTTGGCCTTGGCCTACTCCTCCATGACATCCTCACCCATTTACTTACTAAGAATCAAATCATGTTTATTTTTCTCCATAACCATGCACTCGATCACTTTTTGATCCATAAGGGGAACATGGGGAACCAAATCTCTCTCTCTCCATGTTGTTGGTTTCCCTTGTCCTTCTCTCTCATCTCTTCCTCCACATTCTCATCTTCCTAGAATAGGACCAGATTAATGGAAACTATATCCCTAATCTTGATCGTCAACCTTACCTTCCTCTAGATAGACTTGATCCTTTGCCACTCCCTCATTGCTCTGGCCTTCATATCCTCCTCCACAGTCCTCTCAAATTTCTCCAATATATTGTTCTTGTCATCCACGTCACCATAATAACTTGTGTAAATTCACTTTGATATCACATACATAGACCTCCTCTTCTTCGCCTCGTCAATCTTGTTGAATAGTGCTTTGAAATATGGAAATAATTTCTAGATTTCTTGAAGAAATTCATGGGAATACTAGGATTAGGGTTGGAAGTCAACATAAGCCAGAGTTTTGGAGAAACAATAGAGGACTAAATAAGACGTTGATTTTGATAAGGTTTTTTGGATTTTGGAGTTCTTGATGGGGAGAATATAGAAGTATTGTACACTTTGTAATGAAAGTGAGTGTTCCAAGGGAGACCCTTTGGTGTGTTATATCTTATTTTTATGTATCTTTCATGGTATGTTTGTTCATATTGAGAGGTCATTAAAAAAGAGTAAATATTAGTAGAACTTGATGCCTTTGTTGAAGGGTGATAATGTTATCAAATTTCTATAAAATAAATGAAGAGATCCTACTTGCTTTATTTCAGTGTTTCATGGAAACCTGCATAGGAGATATAGCTAAAGCATGCACAAACAAAGCTTCTGAAGAAAATGAAGAGAAATTCAATATGGAAGAATGAGAAAATATATTCACACTACTCCAATGAGTTGATGATTGATACATAGATCATGATCAATATGATACAATGAATGAGTGGAATACACTCGTATATAGGGAAAAACATTCCATAATTAAGAAAAGCAATCAAGAAGCTAACTTTCCTTAGGAACGCATGCATGCATAATAGTGATGGTAAAAATAGAAAGTCTAAAATAGAACAAGTCAGTTAACTCCCACTGAACTAGTGTTACTCCCACTAAACTAGTGTGTAGAAAATAGAAATTTCTCCAGCACCCCCCCTGAACATCACTATGGAGTAAACAATGAGTCTCGGCTACTGGCCCATTTTAGGTACTCATGTACAATGCAACTAATGAACACTGAATAAAAATGAGGAAAGAGGGAAAACCACGTGGGAACAAAGCCCCCCCTCAAAAGATAATGTATCAAAAGAAGAAAATGGCAGCTGCTAGGCAACTGTGTTCTTCACTCTAAGACGATCCTGCAAATTCTAAAACTTCTGCTCACTGAAATTCTTCGTGAACATGTAGAAATCTTTATGGATCTGATGAAGTCCATTGGCAACCTGTCTAGCCTTGTACCTCTTGATCCCGTGGACACATATGCACCTGAAAATATTCTTTCCTGGTTGAAGTGGAACCAGATGCGCAGTATGATTATTTAGGAGTGAGTCATACTCCTTCTTCATGGTTGTTTTCCATAATGGATTTCCCACAACCCTATTGTAGGTCCATGGATCAGTAGATTGAACCATATAGCAATGCATGGGCATCGCAGGTTCTGAAGCTGGAAATACATGAGAAGGCTCCTCATGTTGAGATCGAGTCTTCCTTGAATCCAATGGATTCCCTGCAAGGTTTCCTGCTTCCTGAAGTGTGGTATGTGCCTTCTTGGGCATATGCTGAAGATTCAACGTTGGATTCTTATCTGGCTATACTACCTACTTATTTCCATGTACAAAATCTAACTGTATGGAATTATATTTGATGTCTCATACTGATGGAAGCACAAAAGTATATGCATGTTGCACTGGAGGTGCATACAAAGTAATCTCCTTATGTTTAAGTATAATAGAGGAGTCATCGTCAGGAAACACAGTAAATTTATACAACCTTGACTTGTGATCCACCTCACCAATTGCAATGATGGAATTGTCATGCATGTCAATTACTGAAACTGAATCTGATGTAAATTCAACCTTTTTACCTTTCCGAGTGATGTGATAAATTGAGAGAAGATTCATAGAAATCTTTGGAACATGTGGAACATTCTCAAAACTTCCATTGTGGAGTTCCACTCTCCCTTCTCCTGCTACTTCTACTAGAGTATCATCCCACATGAGAATAGGGGGTCTTGAGCATGGAATCAAAGAAGAGAAAACTTGCATTTCACTACCATATGATGGGATGCACCAGAATCTATTATCCATGAATCAGATGAGGAATTAATTGCAACAAGAGAATGATGATTACCTTTCTTAGGAGAAATATCTTCTTCCTTCTGCTTCTTGACTCCCTCTAGAATGAAGTTTCCAAGGTTGTTCTACTAAAGTGTCTGTTCCATAAGATTTATATGTTTCTTCATACATGTGGATTCTTCATGATTTGGTTTATTGTAGTAAGTGCATTTCTGTCCATTCTTCTTATTCTTGGAATCTGAAGAGTCTTTGGAACCTGAAGAATCGTTAAAGGGTTTGGAATATCCCTCCTTCCCGTTCTATTTGGATGGCCCTTTTCCATCATGCATGGTGAGTACATGTTCTTTGATATCTTTCATGAGGCCCATCTGTATGATTTTTGTCTTCTCTTATGTAAGAGACTCAATGATTTGATCCAATGTAATAATTTTCCATTTTGTTCCAAAAAGACATCGACGAGAATGGAAATTAGAGACATATACAACGTATTATGGTCCTAGCTTGGCCAAGATTGTTAGAATAAGTTGTTTCTCTTTTGTAGACTTGTCAATACCACATCCACCCAAGCTCAAAATCAAATATTTAAATTTAGTAAAGAAATCTTGTATGTTATCAAAAAATTTAGGATATAAGGTATTCAACTCTACCTCAAGCATATGACCTCGCATC
Source organism: Picea engelmannii (assembly GCA_009831015.1). NCBI lineage: Eukaryota > Viridiplantae > Streptophyta > Pinopsida > Pinales > Pinaceae > Picea > Picea engelmannii. The sequence continues at coordinate 90,344 of ML783243.1, read as the reverse complement.
TCATCCTACTTTCCAAAGAGTTCTTCCAAGGTGGTTTATATCTTGTTTGGTGTCTTGCATCTGGTGACATGAAACAATAAATCAATGGAGATTAACTCAAGAACTAGTCATGTGGCTTCATCCTTATGGTTCCCCCATCTCATCTTCTCAATCATTGATGCAGGTTTTGTTTATGTCGTCGTCGTCAAATTATACAATCATTTTCTTTTGAGTTGGAATGTCGCCTTGGGATTCCAATCAAAATAATTGTATGGTGTGAGGATTACCACCAAGTTTGACTGTATAATATTTTTCCTATCCATCTATCCCACTATTTTTAAGAACCCCTAAAAATTCACTCTCAATCTGCAAGTGAAAAATTAAGAAATCACGGCAGAAACGGAATTTTAAGTGAGAATTTGTATCAGTTTCAAGAGATAAGATTCCAACTTGGTTTCTAATCCAACGGTGAGGAATATTGCCAAATGGTTGAAAACCCACTTGAATAATGGGTCGATTTACTTTCTATGTGGGTCGTTTCCTCAAAACATTAACATTTTGGGAGAAATCACTGTGGAAAGGTACAACCACAGATTCGTATAAGTTTCAGGAGGCTATCATTCAACATACTTTCTGAGAAAATGGTGAAGAAAATTGCCAAACTGTTAAAGACCCTCTTCCAAAATGGGTCGATTTACTTTCTCCGTGGGTAGTTTCCTAAAAAATGTAATATTTTGGGAGGAATAACTGATGAAGGTATGACCACGGATTTAGCTCACCAAAACTCTGATTTTCCTTATTCTTTGGTTTGTCTGTCTTGCTCCAAGCAGCATAGCTCTAATACCATGTAAGTGTTTCATGGAAACCTGCACATGAGATCTAGCTAAATCTTGCACAAACAAAGCTTATCAAGAAAAGGAAGATACATTAAATATGGAAGAATGAGAAAATATATTCACACTACTCGAATGAGTTGATGACTGATACATAGATCATGATCAATATGATACAATGAATGAGCGGAATACACTCATATATAGGGAAAAATATTCAATAATTAAGAAAAACAATCAAGCAGATAGCTTTCCTTAGGAATGCATGCATGCATAATAGTCATGGTAAAAATAGAAAGTCTAAAATAGAACTAGTCAGTTAACTCCCACTGAACTAGAGTTACTCCCACTGAACTAGTGTGCCGAAAATAGAAATTTCCCCAACACTTTATAGGCCTTTAGGGACATGAGAGGAATTTTTGTGAGTGTGGGACTCAAAAACTTGAAGTATGAAAACTAAATGTGATTCCATTTATCGTATTGACATGAATCAATAATGCTCATAACACATGAAATAAAGTGGGGATTCACATAGAAAAGGTGTCTAAGATTCCTTAGGAAGTTGTCATTAAGTGGCACATAAAATGGTGCATACAAATATATGGTGTTATGATGATTGGAGTGATTATGAGAGGGAGATATTGTAGTTTCTCAAAACCTAGGAATTTATAGGATAAGTGGAATGGCCACATGACCTTTCTCACAATCAAGGGATTATATGAAGATGATAATATTCCCATTCTTAGAATCTATGAATTTGGGTGCTGAAGAGAATGAGAAAATTTTCATTCTCACAATCAAGGAATTATGGTGATTAAGAGGATGATCACATGTAATTCTACCATTTCTCACAATATAATAATTTGGGTGATTTGAAGAAGGACCAAAGGCCCTTTCTCACATTATTAGTAGGCATTGAGGTGATGAAGAGTTTGTCACCATTCCTTTTCTCACAATGTAAGAATAAAGGAGAAGGGGTATATGCATATTCTCACAATATAAGCATGCAAGTGATGAATATAAAGAGAACTTACCCTTTCTCAAGCTCTATTAATCCATTAAATGAGGATAAATTATAAATTTACAAATTAAATACATACACTTCTCAATGCAATCCCAAGCCCATCTTTTGAAGAATCATTGGGTGGTGTTGAAAAAACCCACCTCTAATTACCTATGGTCATTCAAGTATACCATCATAATCACGTCTACGAATAATGGTGTCCATTAACTTCTCATGATGAAAGAAGTATCATACCTACCTATGACAAATCTTTTTAGTATTTTTCCAATTTAATTTTATTATTTTCGATATACAATGTATTACATCACTTGTCCCACAACCATACATCGTATTTACAATATACATTGTTAAATCAAGGATTAAATCCCCAGGTTTTACAGCTAGATAATAGGCATATCATTGTGATGAATTTATCAAAGGTCACGTCAAACACACTAGTACAAAATATTTTATAGAAAAGATTGATTTTTTTGGTAGTCCCAAACAATATTCTTGTGGAAGAGTTGGTTTGCAACATTAAATCTTTCATCATATGAAAAAAAAATAGAAAATTATTAAATCATTAGGAAGGAATGCATGGTAGTGCTAAGATCCTCTAAACAAAACAAAAAAACATTTTGTCTAAGGATGAGAGAAAATATCGTTGGTATTTGATAAATATTAAATACATTACTTGATACTCAAGACTAGCAAGGTAAATGCTACCATAATAATGGCTAAATTAGATTACCATAACAAATTTATGGCGCACCACACATGTGGAAGCTATAGAGTAATCAATAAATACCCTAGGAACAAACTAATGTGCACAGTGTCCACAATAATCAAATATTCATCCCTTGATCACTCAATTAAGAAGAAGCTCACTCCAAATAATGATATCATGCCTTATATTTATGGTGCACCCAAGATTCATAAAGAAGGTATCCCCTTAATACTGACTCTAAACATGATAGGATTTGTAACTTACACTTTGGAGATATTTGTTGCTCATTTATTCATCGTTCCCTCTGGAAATACAAACTCCTTTTAAAAGGATGAGCATCATCCTTTGTGAAATGTATCAAAAGCCAAAATGTAGAAGATGATGAAATTCTAGTAAGGTTTGAATGTTAAGAACCAAATATCAATATAGCATAGAAAAACCTCATAAAAGGTACTCAATGCCTTGAAAAAGAGATAATTTCAGATAATAAGCCTCTTCGAGGGGGCAACCTCCTTTTACCCCACTTAAATGTTCAAGTACAAGATGATTCAAAATGAAAATGTCTCCTTGGTATATATAGGAGACTAG
>ML783243.1:41100-70488 GCA_009831015.1 Picea engelmannii | reverse complement strand
GGTTATGAGTCAAATGCGTTTGGGGAAATAAATTATAGTGATTATAAGGGTTAATGGCCATAGGTTCTTAGGGGTTAGATGGTTACTCGGTAATAGTGGTTGTACGTAATATTATTAAAAATTATAGTTACAGGGGTTTAGGCAGGCTCTAGAAGATATTTGGTGAAGATATCTACTTGTTGATCTACTAAAGGAACAAAGATTCGCACAAGTTGTCTTTGAGCATGAGGTTGCCAAATTTAGTGCATCCAAATATCCATGTGTTTTGTCTTCTGATGATTCATTGGATTATGAATAATCTCAATGGTACTTTGATTGTCACAAAGGTGGAATGAGTTTGTGGAGGAAGACCAAGTTGATCAAGCATCATCTGTATCCAGGGAAGATGCTTCCCGACATGAACTTCACTAGCATAGTTGTCGTTAGTGGAGAAGAGAATAACAACTTGATTCTTCTTAGAACATTAACAAATTGGTCCAGAGCCAAGATAAAACAAGTAGCCGAAGGTAGATATTATCTCATCAAGATCGCTAACCTAGTGGACATTGAAAAATCCAAGGAGGCAAATATGAGTACGATCGGGCATGGATTGTACTCGTTTCTCCATATTTTCAATGGTCGTCGAGGGGGAACCAAACAATGCAAGACGTTTTGTTCTCTTTCATATGTTGGATCCTATTTCCAGTTGAACCGATTTCAGTGTGGGAATGTTGTTAAAAAGAAAAGATAATTCTTCCCATGCCCTCGATGACATCTCCAGATTTCCTAACATTGTTGTCCACCACCATGTCCTGGTTCGAGAATATTAACCCAATTCTCTTTCAATGTTCATGCAGAGTGCACCCTTGATACAAGGATTCCCCATCTCTTAGGATCAATTAACCGGCCATCTCCAAGTGATGTTCACATGGAACATTTCCACACTTCACTCTTCAAAGTTCTCATTTGAATATTTGCTACTACCACCAAGATCTGCGCCAGGGGCACATGTTGACATCATGAACAAAAACTATATATTATATAATATATTCATATAACATATAACATATTATATAAAATATGACATATAATATAAAAAATATTTATAAAATAAATAAATAAATAAATATATATATATATATATATATATTATATAAAATATAAAAAATATTTAAAAAATGAAAATGTTGTTATATATATGTTATTGTTATATATTTATATATATTGTTGTTATAAATATTGTAAAATATTTATAAAATTAAAATATTGTTATGTATATGTTACATATATAACATATATATGTTACAAATATATAGCATATATATGTTATATATGTAACATATATGTTATATATGTTACGAACAGAACCCGACCATGCCCTAAAACCATTCACAATATTGCACACAGTGAAAACATAATCCGACTGGTGCCATAACCCCATTCACATTGCACAGCGAACATAACCCCGCGACCAGACTAACCCCATTTGCATTGTATAGTCCACAGTCGAACTGACCCCTAACCCCATTTTCCCTAACTCCTCTCGTTCAAAATCGCCTGACCCCATTCCATGCATTTATCCCTGAACTCGGTCGACCCCATTCGACCCATTCACATTCATATTGATCCACAAAGGTAGACATAGAACCCAACAAGAGATGCGGTGACCCTAGCAAGGAGACAGAGAGACAAAGAGCGACAAAGAAGTGAACTAGACCAACAATGGCTTCCATTCCGGTAAATTTTCCTCACTCTGTCCTTTTCAAAATTTTCATTCTGAAACATCTAGGGCACACATGCATCATCATTTGAATGACATATTATATATATTCGATCTAGGGAACCATGTTTGAATTAGATATTCTGCAAATTTGAGTTAGAGAATATTCGAATTTAAATCTATGACAACTATCTAAAATACTTTAAGAATCCATCTAAAATACCATAACTACAAATTGGGCAGTCAAACAATGTGAAATATCCTACAGTCCAAGTGTTTGTCAAAATTCCACACTCAGAAATTCATATAAAATTGCTACAGCAATGAGTAAATTCATAACAACCTCTATAAACATTTCAATGGAAAATTGTTTGATGAAAGGCCAAGACAGTAAAACCAAGAAAAAGACCAAAAATAATTGAGTGGGAATTTTACAGTTTTAAATGCACACAAAGATCTTCATTAGGTTGGGAAATTTCTTGTAGAATCATAACATTAGGTTGGTAAATTGAAAATTCATTTGAGGGATAACTATTTGTGGGCACCCCCAACCCCTCTGGAATTTAGTGAAATAATGATAATTTTGTAACCAACTTTTAGGTCTTCCTTTCTCTTAAGACCCCATTGATGGTGAGTTGTTTACCCTCTCTTACTTATTTCCTTTCTTGACATGTATCCAATGATATATCTGATTTCCTTTCAATAGTAGAAGGCATTTTCTTTTCCATGGCTAGTCCCCCCACCAACCCCCTTGGTTCCATCTCAAATTATTTTAATGATCTTAACAAACATAAGCACTTTACGGAAATTTTTCTAGACTTCTTCTTAGGGTCATTTATGGGTAGAAGGGATTGTGACTTAGTCTCTTTGACCAAAACATTATTCCTTTGGACATGGACCAAATTAGTATCATTATAAGAAAATATCGTATATACAGAGGGTACACTACATTTCCCCAGAACAATCTTATTCTAATTGAGCTCCCCCAGCTCCTATAATAACTCTTTTGAGCCATACCTTCCCTCAACCATTTTTTATTCAATTAGGGACTCAAAAATCAAATTAGGACCATCACTTGTTAAGTCCATATGTTTATTAGTATCCTCATAACCAATTGGAATCAAGAAGCCACTAGGGTCTAATTCGACCAAAATATGCCCAACCATGTGATCTTCCTTCTCCATACATGGATCCTCCAAAGAAACAAATCAACCAGTGGTATTTCCTATGCCCTCCAATATCTTGATATTCCAAAGCTCAATGGGTAACCGGAAAACAATACCCATATCTTTTGAATGAATGTAGGTTCCCTTTGTGGGTCAAAGCCCAACATCCAACTCTTGAGACATAAACCTAATGGGCCCCATAACTAGTCATTTTCCAACAAAAGGGTTGCATATGCTTTATATTGCATGAGAAAACATACCGAAACGCATACAACAAGATGAAAGGATGACAAGTACCCCAACATAGGCTTCTAATGCTCACCCAACCACAGTTTCAAAGAGACACCTTTAACAGTCTTGCCTATAAAATCTCCCAACCACTGCCATAGTCATCAAACCTTTTGAGTGCTCAACATAAAATGTTCTAATTCTTCTTTGATGTGGCACTTATACTCTTTTTTTCATTAGGTTAGGGTGAACCTATACAAACTTAAAACAATGTTTAATTGTGACTTTAGGTTAGGACCAACCTAAAAATAACTTAAAGTTGTTTTATTAATTCAATTTTCTTTCATTTGGATCCCCTTCTACTAGGGATGACCTCATATGACCTGATGAGAATCATTCTTCAGACACCCAACTTCATGACAAAACACACAACAAAAAAAGAGTCTCCAACACTCTAATTTTTGTTGGAATTTCCAATTCTCCATTTTGTATCCATATCCAATTTTTTTTAATAGACCTTCTATAAGGTCTAATTCAACCAAAATACGCCCAACCATGTGGTCTTCCTTCTCCATACATCGATCCTCCAAAGAAAAAAATCAACCAATGGTATTTCCTATGCCCTCCAATATATTGCTATTCCAAAGCTCAATGGGTAAACTAGGCAACAATACCCATATCTTTTGAATGAATGTAGGTTCCCTTTGTGGGTCAAAGCCCAACATCCACCTCTTGAGATATAAACCTGATGGGCCCCATAACTAGTCATTTTCCAACAAAAGGGTTGCATATTCTTTAGATTGCACAAGAAAACATACCCAACCACATACAAGAATATGAAAGGATGACAATTACCCCAACATAGGCTTCTAATGCTCACCCAACCATAGTTTCAAACAGACACCTTTAACAGTCTTGCCTATAAAATATCCCAACCACTGCCATGGTCATCAAACCTTTTGAGTGCTCAACATAAAATGTTCTAATTCTTCTTTGATGTGGCACTTATACTCTTTTTTTCATTGGGTTAGGGTGAACCTGTACAAACTCAAAACAATGTGTAATTGTGACTTTAGGTTAGGACCAACCTAAAAATAACTTAAAGTTATTTCTATTACTTAAATTTTCTTTCATTTGGATCCCCTCCTACTAGGGATGACCTCATCATCATCAAATATAACATCAAAATTTGTCCTTCCAAGTGAATTTGACCTTCTTTTTTCTTAATTAGTCATCCATTAAGGTCATTTATTTCCTTATTTTGTTGCCACAATGTCAATGAAGCACGTGTTATTCCTCCACTGGACCTTGTTTGACCATAGAGATACTTTCTAATGCCACATGGCACAATTTCAAGAAATATGTTCCTCCATTATCTCTTTTTTTTCACATGCCTTACTCTGAACTTTCTCCATTGTAGGTATTTTTTTTGTATTTTTTGTTTTTTATTACCGTATGTCATGCTTTAGCCACCTATTTAAGTGTGTCATTCATCTTCTACATAGTGCTTCATTTAGCCATGGGTTTCAAGCCTTGGTTTCAATCTTTGGAAAAAGTCTCTTCATTAATGATGCAACAAAAATGTAATGAAATCCATGTATCCATGCCTCAAATGTACCAAGTATAACAAAATGGAATCTCTTGGTGAAATTTTCCTCTAAAACATCCTCCAATAATCCAACCATATTTCTCCACACCTTGGATGATGAGTGGTGCTATGGAAAGATGGAATAAAGTGCATAGCCTCCACAACTCGTAACTTCCCTTAAAGTCTAAGGATGTTTTGTTGTGATCGGATGACACTCACATTTTTAGGGGGTAGCAACTAGCTCCACCTGGGCGTTGCACTCCCTTGTGGGGTGTGAGAGAACTCTAGATTATCTATTGTACCTGGAAGGTGAATCAACAGGTTGGCTACCCATTGGGTTAGGGTGAACTTGTACAAACATAAAACAATGTTTAATTGTGACTTTAGGTTAGGACCAACCTAAAAATAACTAAAAGTTGTTTTTATTAATTAAATTTTCTCTCATTTGGATCCCCTCCTACTAGGGATGACCTCATCATCATCAAATATAACATCAACATTTGTCCTTCCAAGTGAATTTGACCTTGTTTTTGCTTAATTAGTCAACCATTAAGGTCATTTATTTCCTTCTTTTGTACCCACAATGTCAATGAAACATATGTTATGCCTCCAGTGGACCTTGTTTAACCATAGAGATACTTTCTAATGCCCAAATCATTTGGTAGAAGTGGGGCTTGTTGCAGCGATGGAGGTGACTAGGGGTTGTTCCCCTACTACATGATGCTTTGACAAATCCTTATATAAGACGATGGGTTGATCATCACTCTGAAGGTATTTCTTTTCTACAACATCGACCAATAATTTATTTCCTTATACCTTTCAACCAACTTATTGAAACTCACATCCATGGGATTATTTGATCGGCTTGCAAAGTGTCATCAAGTTTCTTCCTTCTTTCCATGCAATGTTGAAGAAAAAAATACTCATTGTAGAATTATTCAAGATCCTACTCACAGTATAAAAATTCTGCAAATTGCTTTCATGAAACTTGAAATTGAAGACACAACCCTTGGACAATATTTACAAAACCATTAATATGTTTCAATTCCTCTCAACGTACAAATGAACAATTTCATCACAATATCCTTCTGAATAATGTTTAGGTCTTCCATAAAATCCCTAGTCATGACCTCCATTTGTATTGTCAATATTTGAGATGGAGGTCCTAAGGTGCTAAGTATGTAATGGTGGGGTCAGTTGTTAAGATTATGGGGAGGTAGGGTTTAAGGGAATTTGTTTCACCTTATTTTTTATACTAAATGAAAAAAATATTCATCATAACATCTTCATGAATGATGCCCATGCAGCCAAATGCACATGGAATATGTGTCACTTATCATGCAACATGGATTAGGTAGATACTCTATCTTACCACCACTTCCCTTGCCACCCTTAAGTCCTTATTTAATTCCATAGGTTTATCATGTGTTTTTGTTGTTTTTGTTGTTTAATGGAGCATGTGTTTTTGTTGTTGTCAGGATTTGGTGGTCTGTGCTTTTCATGCAACATGGATTAGGTAGATAACCATGTTCAACCCTAGGTTTCTTTGATTACTACAAACCTATTATTGTTTCCCTATATTATTGGGGTTTAGGATGGCCTTGTGGGAGTTGACAATGCAATGCATGGGGGTTAGCAAAAATTAGAGGCATTTTGTGTCATGTGGTTCCTCTTACTTGAGTAGAGGGTGCCTAGTTGGGTTATCCTAGTCTAGTATTTATATTTTTCTATACCATTTCTAGAAGTTATGCCATTTCTCAAGTTCAAGTGAGAATTTTTTGTTTAGGTTCATTACGCACAAATCCAACAAACAACAACCTTAATATTGCTTTTTTCTTAGATCCATATGATAAATTTATCATGTCCTTAGTGTTTTCACATTTTTAATATGTCCTTAATATGTCCAAAATCAAGAGGGATGTCACATTAAATTAGGTGGTTGGCCACTATTATTCGTAATTGCACCCTAGTCTAATTGTGCATCCAAAACTAAAGATATAAAAAATTTAGTTAGAACTGTGAATATGACGATGGACTACTAACTAACAACATGTGCACATGTAGCTAAAGGTACAACCAAATAGGTACCTGTTAGATATTTATTCGTCGAGTTAGGAAATATTAGGACAAATAGAGGCCGGAAATGCAACTGCATCTAGTATATATGATAAGAAAATAAGGACTAGAGGTGAAAAAGTCAGAATAAAATTTTGTAGATGCATGAAATTTTTTCTTGCCAAAGGAGGATCATGCTCTTCTGATGATGAGAGAATAGGAGACATAGATGTTCCACTTAGGTATAAGCATATGGTGAAGCAATGGGTACCTAAGGAACTACCTCCTATAGATGTTGATTTCGTTGTCAACAATAGCACATATCACATTGCACCATCCTCCATGCATGGCTTGGGGCTATTTTCCATGGATGGAATAATTGTAAAATACAATACAGTAACTGAATTGATGGACTATGTCGAACTGTGTTACAATTATAACGATTGGATGTGGTTGTTCTGGTACATGCGAAGTATGCGGAGATATGCACTCATCGTAAAATATATACAACTAATAAACAAGGATAAAAATAAGGGAGCGATTATCTATATTGATGGAAGGCCTAAAGATTCCGACAATATCACAGGGTTTATAAACAACACACGACCTGGGACAACAAACAAACAACCTAATTGCATATTTGAGGGATGTGAAGAGAATCAGGTAGTCCTGTGCACAATATAAAATATAGCTCTCGGGAAAGAGTTATTAGTGGATTACCATTTGAATCGAATAGAAACATTGACTAATAGTGTGCAGGTTCTTATGCAACACCTCTTTAAGAAACCTCTACTTATTGCATTATATTTTTTTATTATCTTTAACATTGTTCTAAATATTATCTTTAACATTGTTTTTTTGTTATCATTAAAAAAATTTAAAATATTTAGGGGTTCTAATTATATTTTAATGTGGTAGGATGATCGTGCAAAAGGGCCAGCCACAAAACATGTAAATGGTTATCAATTTCCACTTTCATTTTACATTGTTTTTATTATTTGCTTATATAATTGTATTAAAATAACATTGTCTTTGCTGAAATTATATGTAGTCAATAGGCCATGTGGATCATGATTCCGCCAATGAGGAGGGGTTTTATTCTTGCGCTGATCCGATGCTCTTATTAAAAAAAAGGATCATTAAAGCTAACAAGGAACTTGTTAGCATGTTAGATCATCCAGAACAAACTCTGAATGTCAAAGAAAGGATCAAGCTCCTTATGTCACAACTTAACACATATAAGGTAATAAGCATAATTTTTTTTTTTAATGCACTCATATGTTCAATTATGATACTTTGTTCTTTAACTATTACATTATCTCACGAAAAAACATTTTCTTTTTTATAAAGGAGTATTTGGAGCATGTTCAGCCCAGGGTTGGTAGTAGTGGCTCTATAGAGACGCTACAAAGTCCTGATGCGAGAAATCATACAGCTGTTAGAGCACTATTTACTTCTCAATCTTCCACACCTCATTTAGATAGGAGCCATGACATGCACCGACAGGAATCCACACCTCGATCAGAGTCTAGGGATGGTGGTAGAGATGAGGATCATAGTGATGTAGTTGAGATGGTTGCATTTCCTAGAGCTAGACATGTGACAAGAATGGGGACCCTTCCATGCACATTTCTGGTTGACGATAATGGACTTCCATTAAAATAATCAAGACTCTCAGGTAGTTTTAATTCATATTTTAATCGTTTAATGTTGTCCTCATACAAAAATCATCTAGATTATTAATTTTTAATTAATGATCATATATTTTTGTGTGTAGGAAATGACCTTTTTTATAGGCACGTAGAGAGAAATGCCTTTTCTATTTTGGGGGAAACCTTACACATGAGGTGGAATGTTAAGCCCTAAATAGTGGCTCATTACCCCTTAATTAGAGCATATTATATTAGTAATGTTATTTTATTTATGTCAGCATCAGTCCATTAGTTGTAATTATACCTCCTAGTCTCCTATATATACCAAGGAGACATTTTCATTTTGAATCATCTTGTAATTGTACATTTATGTGGGCATAAGGGGGTTTCCCCCTCGAAGAGGCTTATTATTTGAGTTTCTCTCTTTTTCAAGGCATTGAGTAATTATTATGAGTTTTTTCTATGCTATATTGATATTTGGTTCTTAACATATGGTATCAGATCTCAAGGTCTTGGGGTTTCGCTGCTACATCTAAGACACCTTGGAATTTTTGCTATAACTTGTTTTCTACAACGTTTCAGAAGGAGTGACTTGGAGGATATTTATCTGACAGATCAAGGTACGTTGGGTTACAATTTAATCTCCTAAGGCCTAATAATTTAGGAGATACAACTTGTGCAATACAGGGTAATGGAATCATCTTGAACTGAGTCATTGCGGAATTTTCTCTATAAAAAGGTTTTTTTAATGTTGAAAACCATGAACTTCAGAATATATTCCTAGAAATTAGTAAGGTATCTTCGGTAAAAATTTCATCTTCTGGGTCATCTTAAATTTGTAGATACACAGTGTGGAATATAGGGTATCTGACTAGTCCTATTGACTAGTCTCAAGAAGGTGTTCCAGGTAAAACAATCATAACTTCTTCCTAGAGTATCCAAATTGAGTGAGACTAGTTTCAATGGATACTGGACAGTATGTGGTATTTCTGGTAGGATTTTCATAATTTTATAGCATTTATTTTGTGCGGGGCACGCTATACAAGTGAGATCCCCTGGAAAGGCCAAGAATCGTAAAGTTGTGGGGAAGTTACTATAAATTCCACTTGGCACATCCAATTTTGATCAGACCCATGGAATTGCAGAGAAGAAATATCATAGAACTACAAAAAATAAAGTTTCGTACCCATGAGGGTTGAAACTTTGGAAATACATCAAAAGAAATATTTTCTAGCAGAACCACCTCAAAATCAAGGTTCAAAAGTGATACTTGGCCAACATGTCACCCAAAAAGAGAACTTCTACACCAAATAAGCCTCTAGAAAATCCTAATTGGACTCTTGATGAAGGTGAAGAAAAGTGTAGGGACATAAATGATTTACAAAAGAAGATAGTTGTAACGTCCTCCATGTTACGACGACAACTCTGATAACAGGTGAAATTGTTTTTTTTTGTTTAAGGTGTGTGCGCACGTGTAAAAAGGAAACAGACACACTTGACTCTACGTCGCCACCCGACGACTAACAAGACACAACCACGATGATCACAACAAGAAGACATAAGGAACACAACAAGTAACTGCAAGCATTAAACAACATACCGGGTTATGTACAGTACGAACACAGAAGGAAGAATCCAGAGTAGTAGATTTTACTATTTTTGCACAGGAAAGCATGGCGTTTAATCTTAGTTCTCTTCTACGGAGAGAGAGAATGTCAGATAGGCTCCTGGCCGACTGCTCAGGCATAAACTAGTAATCTCCGTCAGGTGTGTCGCAAGAGTGGAAACCCTGCCTTTAAAGGGCCCGAGACTCTTGATACGACACTGGATTCTTTACACAAAAAAAGCGAACCTGAATGGGCTCCAAAAACAACCAACATATTTAAGACAAGGCAATATCCAAGACTCAATTAGCATCACTAACCGATTCGTTACTCCCTGAAATTCCAATATTTCACGATTGCTCAGTCTATCCCAAAAATAATGTGAAATCAAAGAATTTCAATGCCCATTACCGAAAGAATGACTATACTTAGGTTCGAGACAGTGCATTTTATATGTGTACAAATTCGAAAACAATCACCCACATTCCCACAATGATATCAACACTATCTCCTTTAACTAACCTTGCAATATAAACATCACACTTTACATTTTGGCCTCGTATTAAGTTATAATATAGGCTCTATAAAGACTAAATATAAAAGAAAATACGAATGGATAATACATCATCACCTAAATTGCAATAACATTAACCTTTATTTCATGTAAGAGGAATTATACACCCTGCAGACCTTCAACCACACATCCCTAAAATGATATCAACAATAACTCTTTTTAACAATCCTTGCAATTAAATATCCAACACTTTACATATGGGCCTTACATTAAGATACAATTGTAGAAGATATAAGGACTAAATATAAAGGAAAAATAAGAATGGGATAATTACATCCTTATCTAAATGCAAATAACATTTAGCGTTTAATTCATGTAGGTAGAATTTCACACTTTGCAACATTTCAACCACATTCCATAAAATGATGTAACAATATCTCTGTTCAATTAACCTGCAAAAATTATCGATTTCCTTACATTTGGTATGATGCCCATGAATCAATTACTGTAGCATAATAACGATCATTCCATAATTAAGTTACCCCTTCTAAAATAGTCGATACTAACTACTCTAACCCTTACCCTTTAGCATTAATCCATCAACATCAATCCATACCAATAAAACTGTCAATATATTTTACGAGCCTATTAAAAGATATTACCGCCACATGAACCAATTATCATATCAATAAAATTTAACAGCATTAGATTGTTCCTTGATTAATGTAAAAAAAAAAAACTAGAAAGTTCCTAAATCCTATGAGAGCGTTGGAAGTTAGAGCTCGTATTCCAACCTGCAATAACAACGATAAAAAGGGGAACAAAATGCAAATCAAGGGGAAGCTAAGAACTGGCAACTGTCAGGGTGAATGTCAGGAACCCAAAATCGAAATGGTAGTTATCCTGACCGCTTTAAAGAGATGCCCGTTCACCGTGAACACCACACTACTCGCAGAGGTAACTGTAATAAAAATAAATCTTAAATCAAAAGCAGGGCGAAGGGTCACGACTAGACAGCTGGCAGTGGCGAGTTAGGCAGTTTCTTTTTTTGTTTGCAGAGATATATGAATCACCAGAATTGCATAGCAGCAAACCACCATCACACACAGAATTTTAACACCAAAATGCAGAGATCACAAACACAACGCAGATCAACCTAACCATCTAAATGCAGAGTCCATCGCGGGAAAACCATGGCATGCCAGAAAATGAATTCGCCCAAGTCCAATTTACGGTATCCATGAACCCCAATGAGAATTTTTCAGAACAAAAACATTGAATCATAAGAATAACAAAACGAAATGCCCAGATAGAATTACAGGATCAAATTTTCATTTGAATTTCCCGGACGGATTTCCCACTGCTGGGGCACCACTCCAATTGCTGAGATCAATGACCAACCGCCCAAGAAAAAAAAAACAACCCACAATGGCTGAGATAATCAACAAAACGCAGATAAATTTGGACATTTGAGACGCTGGGATAAACAACAAAACGTAGAAAAAAAATTGCAGAGTTCCAGAATGTCCAAGTGAACTCAACACCACGAAAAACGAATTCCAGAGAGCCCAAACGCATTCAACACCACAAATCGGATTCCTCAACTTTTCATAAGATAAATAAATAAGATAAAAAGAATTCCAGAGTGCAGAAATCGAATTAAACACAAATCGAATTCCTCAACTGTTCGTAAGATAAATAAAAAGCGTAAAATGAATTCCAGAGTGCACAATCGAATTCAATACCACATGGTTTAACGCAGAAGGGGGCAGTAAGTCTATATGTTAACTAGATTGGATCAGGTCCGTTTTTATTACACCCTGATTGCCATGCCCATAGATAAATTAAGGATCTTTTATACGAAGAACATTGCAATTAGATGAAAGAATTTATATGGCATGAAAGATAGGACAGACAAGTAGGTTGTCAGCTACTGCGTTAAAATCCCATTGAAGATCACCTGTAGTCTGTAATAATCGAATTTCTTATAATAGGAAAGAAAACCAAAAATATGCTACTGTATTTGTTTTCAAGTGGAAAGACAACCCAAAAAATACGCAATTGTACCTGTTTTCAAGTGGAAGCCATTTTATGAGAGTTAAAAATGTGAGATATCCAAAAGTCTGCAATCTAAACAATTCTTGGCCAATACTATTGTCAAACCATAAAGGGAACTGTTCATATAGTCATTAATATTTGTTAAATTGATTCTCAAACGTGCTTCAATTCTCAAAGGCAAGGACAATCACAGAATAGATTCCCAACGTGCTTCAAAACAAAAGTAATTCTTACATAGATTCGCCATCAATGGGATCGTATCAAACATGAATTTGACATAAATTACCGTAACCAAATTAGGTATAAATTATAAAATTAGATATAAATCACTCAATGTAGAACTTTAGCTATCCCGATAGACATAAATTACAGTAAGTATATTCATATTCGAGCACAATCGCAGGGCTACAATTATCCTTCCAGCATGATACAACCGTAGAAAAAATAACCCTTTTTAACTTCTGTTCATCATGACCAAGTGCAATCAAATTCAGATTCTGAGCATAAGTTGAACGCAATCTACTCTACAAATAAATAAAACATACCGCTGCCTTATCACCTGCCTCGATGACATCCGTGCGTTCCGTGCCGCTCCCGCTCGTCGACCGTCGAGACCTCACCGGTAACTCCCAGCCAATGCTAGGGGTACTCTGCTTCCCCCTTAGCCCCCCGAGCCGCAAAGGGGCCACACACAAACCAGATGGTCCATCTAGCTTCCCATCTCACCTCGCAAGGCCGAGCTACCACTCCTATCTGAGCTGGAAAATCCCAACTCCTCACAAGCAATCAGTCAAGTCACAATCCGGCAGCGTAACGTTACGCTAACAACCGATCCCTTTCTTCCTCATCTCCCTTTTCTTTTATAGAGTTTTTAGACCCACCAAATTTCCTAATTTACATTTTAAATTAAGTTTCAAAAAAATATTGTAAATATTCTCCATCGCACAAGTGTCGTCCATCCCCCTCTTTTCTCCAATAAATATTTTATTTAAATTTATTAATTGTCTCAAATCGCTCACCCACCTAGAGTCACTCCTAAATTTACTCCTAGGTGTTCCTAGATCCCCTTACATGTTTTAAATACATTCCTAAGAAAAATATGTTACTAAATTAGCTCAGATTAGCAGGTTCTAAATTTCAGATTCCTTACTATGTTGACCGTGATTTTTACCATAAGTTCCCATCTTTCATTTATTAAGTTTCCTCCATTACTTAGTTTCCTAATTCTTATTATTCCCTTCTTTCCCCTTTTTAATAAAGCCCAAAATGGCAGTTGCGTTATTAAATCTTTCCCATTTATTATTTATTTAATATCTTTTGTTCTTTCACAAGTTAGGAAATAATTTCTTCTTTGCAAAATTTTAAAACCATTAGTTTTAATTTAATTCTTTCTCTCGTCATTTACCCCAAGAATTTTATGAAGACCTAACTATTACTTAAGTGGGTTTTTGTTTGAATTGTTATTTTTATTCTAGGGTCTTTTCTTAAGGTTAGACTAAATTTTTACCCTAGAAAAGTCTTAGACTTAGGACTTAGATTCTGAACTGGGCGACACTTGGTTAGGGAAGTTGTTTAAGGATTTATTAAGGAGTTAATGTCTTAGGGCCATCTAGGTTCATTTATTCATCATCGTTAACACGACGTGCCCTTCAGGATGCACTACGTGCTCCAAGGGTGTCACTTGCTTCTTATGGTTTTTTTGCGCGACGTGCCCTTCACGATGCACCTCGTGCTCGAAGGGTGCCACTCACCAACTTATGTTTCTTTCGCGCGACGTACCCTTTAGGATGCACCACGTGCTCCAAGGGTGCCACTCACCAACTTGACTGATTGGTAGACATCTATAACCCCTGGAGTCAACACTCCTCCAGATGAACTTGTGGGAGAGTAAGGGCTCTAAGGAATAAGGCCCTCGCCTTATTGCGTGCCCCTTAGAATCATCGTGAGAGACTATCGCAGTCTGCCCTCACGGCATCGTGGATCCTCTCGAACTAGGTAATCGTTAACCTAAAGTTCGAGCCACGGTGGGACTGCTAGTAGGCTGTGGCAGGGCTGTTGTCCACACCTCTCCCTCAACCTCTCTGGAAATTGTGTGTGACCCCTTTACTCCATATGCGAGTCTGGTCGGCAAGATATCATCAGCCTGCATCATCAACAATCGTGTCAGAACATGTCAACATCATATCATCAAATCAATGAAATATGACGGTAAATGAATCAACCCAAATAGCACACTCCCTGACTCAATCCAGAGTCCAAGGGGTTCCACCGATGCCTCTGCATCCTCAAGGTCTAAAACCCTGCACACTCAATAAAACTGTGTCAATAGCACCTGTCTATGTCAAAGAAGTAAAACATCATGTCATCTATCATAACACATCATAATCAAGGACAAATGTTTTAACATCATGAAAGTCCAGATCACTTGTGAGAAAGTGTCCTCAAAGAATAAGTTTTCTTAGTGTTCCATAGTGGGATATTACATACACCCCCTCTTGGTCTAAAATTCGTCCCAGAGTTTCTCAATATAAATGCCAAATTAAAAGTACCACAGTATCATAAGTCTATCTATCCACAAAAATGGAAACTGTTGGCACATATCATATGCGTCCTCCCAGGTCCCCGAGTGCAGACTATAACTGCCCCACTGGACGTTGACCTGATCTATCGTTTGACGTCGTAACTGTCGAACATGATGATCTAAGATTCGGACCAGCTCAACCGTGAGCGCTCCCTCATCCGATACCTGTAAGGAACTCATGTCAATCGCATGTGTAGGATCACTAATATAATTTCTCAAAACAGATACATGAAAAACATCGTGCATACGCCCCAAAGAATCAGGCAAGGTTAGTCGATAGGCCACGGGCCCCTTTCTCTCCACAATCTCGAAAGGTCCCACGAACCTAGGAGAGAGTTTATCTCCCTTTCCAAACTTGATCAAACTCTTATGCGGTTTAACCCGCAAGAAGACTCGATCGCCGACCTCGTAACTATGGTTGACTCGGTGCGCATTGGCATAACTCTTCTGTCGATTCTGTGCTTCTTTAATCCTTTGTCTTATGGTTTGCATTTTCTCTTCCATTTCTTGGATCGCTTATGGTCCCACCAGGACCCTATCCTCAAGCTGATCCCAACTCAAGGGCGTCTGACACGGTAGCCCATAAAGAAACTCAAAAGGCGTCATCTTAATGGTGCTCTGGTAACTGTTGTTGTAAGCGAACTCTACTAGAGGAAAGAATTCCTCCCAATGCTTTTGTTGGTCCGTCACGTACATGCGCAACATGTCTTCCAATATTTGGTTCATTCGTTCGGTCTGTCTGTCAGTCTTTGGGTGATATGCAGTACTAAAATTAAGTTGGGTTCCCAAGGCCTCTTGGAAACTCATCCAAAATCATCCAGTAAACACCGATCCTCGATCGAATATAATCTTTTTAGGCACGCCATGCAGCCTCACAATATCACTGATGAAAACTCTCACTATGTCAGGTGCCTAATACGTCGTACGCACAGGAATAAAGTGAGTACTCTTCGTCAGAGTGTCTACTACTACAAAACTCAAGTCGTGTCTCCTTGCCATCAGTGGCAATCCAACAGTAAAATCCATCGAAATAACTTCCCATTTCGATTCTGGAATGGCATGTGGTTGAAGTAATCCTGCTTGGTGTCTATGTTCAGCCTTTACCTACTGACACTCTAGACATCTAGCCACAAAGTTGACTATGTCAGCCTTCATTCCCTTCCAGAAGAATAAGGGTTTAAGTTCTTCCCTCATCTTCGTGACTCCTAGGTGAGCCATGTAAACTACTCTATGAGCCTCTCTCAGGATCAACATACTCAACTCGTCATTTGGAGGTACGTAAATCCAACCTCTAAACCTAAATAACTCATCGCTATCAAAGGAAAATCCCTCATATCGTGGTACCATAATTGTGTTTTGTCCGAAAAAAATCCTCGACCTCTATGTACCATTCGTCGTCATGCTGTAAAGTGAGAATTTTCTCACGTAAGTTTGTCTGAAGATGCAACACCAAGAGGATGTGTGGTCTCTGACTCAAATCATCTTCCACTCGGTTCACCGTTCCCTTTATGTAAGTAATCTCAAATTCGTACTCGCTAAGCAATTTCGACCAACGCCATTGTCGCGCGTTCAGGTCGCTTTGCATAAAAATGTGTTGTAGTCCACAATGATCAGTCCTTAATTCAAATTTTTGTCCAACAAGGTAGTGTCTCCAAACCTTCAAGGCATATACGATGGCTAATAACTCCAAATCATGTGTCGCATAATTTTCCTCATGCCTTCTTAGTTTCCTCAAAATGTAAGCAATCACTCGTCCGTCTTGGATCAAGACTCCGCCTAAACCTTCCTTGGATGCGTCAGTGCATACCAAGAAGTTTGCATCCATGTCAGGGACCTTTAGTATCGGCGTTGTGGTCAACAACTCCTTAAGCCTTCGAAATGCTTCCGTGCATTTCTCGGTCCAAACAAACTTCTTGTTTTTCTTCTACAATTCCATGATCGAATTTTCTATCTTCAAAAATCCCTTGACAAACCGTCGATAGTATCCTGCTAAACCCATAAAACTATGCACTTCTGTGACATTCGTCGGCGCAGGCCATTCCATAATAGCCTCAACCTTGGCTGGATCCATGGCGATACCTTCGTCGGAGATGAAATTCCCTAAGTAGTGAATCCTTGATCGATAAAAAGAGCATTTGGACAACTTCCCATACAATTTGTGCTCTCGTAGATACTGTAGTACCAAGTGCAAGTGCTCGTCATGCTTCTCCATCATTCGAGAGTAGATCAAGATATCGTCAATGAATATTTGGACGAACTTGTCCAAGTACTCGCAGAACACCCCGTTCATCAAACTCATGAATACCCTTGGGGCGTTTGTCAGTCCAAACGGTAACAATAAACTCGTAATGTCCAAATCTCGTCTTAAAGGCGATCTTAGGGACGTCATCCTCCTCGATCCGTAACTGGTGATACCCTGATCGCAAATCGATCTTGGAGAACACCGTCGCACCCTTCATTTGATCGAACAGATCATCAATTCTTGGTAAGAGATACTGATTCTTGATAGTAGCCTTGTTCAGTTGATGGTAGTCGATGGAAAGCCTCCATGATCCATCCTTCTTCTGAATGAAAATAACAAGTGCACCCCACGGTGACACACTAGGACGTATCAGTCTCAGGTCCAACAACTCATTCAGTTGCATTTTCAACTCTTGCAACTCTGGGGTCGACATCTGATAAGGCGTTCTTTCTATTGGTTCGGTCCCCGGTTTCAAATCTATTGTAAACTCCAATTCCCTTTCCGGCGGCATCCCAGGTAACTCCTCTAGAAACACGTCTGCAAACTCCTTCACCACTGGAAGGTGTTCTAGAACTTTCTCTACTCCCTTTTCATTTAGCGTGAGAATCGCATAAAGCTGGCACCCCTTGCAAATACTCTTCCGTAACTATAAGGAAGAGACGAACCTCAGGGATACTCCCTGGTTCCGTCGTACAATCACACGTCTCTGTCCTTCATCATCGACCAAGATCAATTGTTTCGTCTTACAGTTGAGTATCTCCTCATGCGATTCCAACCAATCCATACCAATCACGATGTCATAAGATCCTAATATCATGATGTACAAGTTGACCCTCACGAAAAACTCTCCCAGGTTAAGGGCACAACCCCTAACCTTTCCTCCAACCTTCTGTTTGGCTCCAGAAGCCATCTCTACGAAGCTAAACTCATCTTGTTCAACTGCCTTTACCTTAATCCTATTTAGCACTACACCAGAAATGAACTCTCAGTAGCACCTGGGTCTATCAAAATACTAAGGGTCTGGTCAGCGACAGTACCTCTCCTCTCGAGCACAGTCGACTGATGCTCTGCCTGGCGGTTATTCACCGCTACATGAATCCGATGGGCCTTGTCCATATCTCCCACGGTAGTGGGCCTGGCTGATCCGGATGCTCCGGTCCTCTCCACAGGACAATCGCGCTGGTAATGTGGCTCCCCACACGTCCAACACCCTTTCTTCGGCCCAGTAGTCCTGGTACCCGAAGTAGAAGATGATAGCCCACCGGCCTGGAACCCAGGTCTATTCTGCTGAATAGGCCTAAGCTGTTGTTGCTGCAGGCGACACTACTACTGATGTTGTGGTCCCCGATAAGATGTTCATTGCTAAGGCAACAGTCGTTGGGGTGTAGTGAAAGTGGATCCTCTCTGGAAGCCACGATATTCCGGCGTATGTCTTGCTGGTGTCTGATGCTGCAGTGTACCAGATGAACCCTACCCTGCTGGTCTCGCTGGAGTCCTGGTCTGACCCCCACTGATAAGCTCCTCTTTTGTTATGAGGGCCTTTTGGACAGCGTCGTACAAGGTTTGAGGCATCAATATCCTAACCTTTGCACGCAGGCTGCCGTTAAGGCCAAACACAAACCGGTTGACCTTGAGCTTCTCAGTGTTAAGGTGTGGAGCATACCGGAGTAGCTCCATAAAACGTGCCTCGTACTCAGGCATCGTACGACCTCCCTGTCGTAATGCATTGAACTCATTGAGCTAACGCTCAATGAATTCCTCTGAAAGGTACCTCTCTCGGAACTGTTCCTCGAACAGTTCCCATGACACGTCTTCAATGACCAAGTTCAGATGCGGCAGGAGCATCTTCCACCATAGAAGAGCGCTCCCCTTCAGTTGAAATACCTCCATGCGGACCTTCCTATTGGAGGTATAATCGCGAAGTGTGAAGCACATCGCCATATTCTCCAACCATGCCTCGACGACGGCGCCATCCGGGGCACCAAATAACTCGGGAAATTTAACCCTCTCGAGTTCACGGTGAATGCTACCTGTAACGGCCGGTGCGCGCGGTGGAACCTCAACAATTGTCGGTGCCCTGGCCTCTTCTCTATCCAATCGGCTGATCAGTGCCTTGGACATGCGCTGAAAAGATCTCATCATCCCAACAACATCGCCAACTATTATCTGCTCCTGTCCGAGAACCTGCTCGCCTCCCTGGGGGTTAGGCCCCTCAGGCGTGGATTCTACTGGAGGCCTCATGCCTCCTCCCCTAGCACCCCTTCGTCTGCCTCGGCGACGTCCTCTAACCATGATTACCGTGCATGCACACAATCAACTCGATTAGCAAAAGTATAATCAAATCTAATCATGTCAACGAAATCCGTAGTGAATCCCAAGTCGCGGGTCGAACCCGCTCTGATACCATATGTAACGTCCTCCATGTTACGACGATAACTCTGATAACAAGTGCAATTTTTTTTTTTGTTTAAGGTGTGTGCGCGTGTGTAAAAGGGAAACAGACACACTTGAATCTACGTCGCCACCCGACGACTAACAAGATGCAACCACGATGATCACAACAAGAAGACATAAGGCGCACAACAAGTAACTGCAAGCATTAAATGACATACTAGGTTATGTACTGTATGAACACAGAAGGAAGAATCCATAGTAGTAGATTTTACTATTTCTTCACAGCAAAGAAGGGCATTTAATCTTAGTTCTTTGTTCCAGAGAGAGAGAAGGTCAGATGAGCTCTTGGCTGACTACTCAGGCAGAAACTAGTAATCTCCATCAGGTGTGTCGCAAGAGTGGAAACCCTTCCTTTAAAGGACCCGAGACTCTTGATACGGAACTGGATTCTTTACACAGAAAAAGCGAACCCGAATGGGCTCCGACAACAACCAACGTCTTTAAGACAAGGAAATATCCAAGACTCAATTAACATCACTCACCGATTCGTTACTCCCTGAAATTACAATATTTCACGATTGCCCAGTCTATCCCAAAAATAATGTGAAATCAAAGAATTGCAATGCCCATTACCCAAAGACTGACTGTACTTAGGTTCGAGATAGTGAATTTTATATGTGTACATATTTGATAACAATTACCCACATTCCGACAATGATATCAACACTATCTCCTTTAATTAAAATTGCAATATAAACATCACACTTTACATCTTGGCCTCGTATTAAGTTATAATATAGGCGCTATAAAGACTAAATATAAAAGAAAATACGAATGGATAATACATCATCACCTAAATTGCAATAACATTAACCTTTATTTCATGTAAGCGGAATTATACACCCTGCAAACCTTCAACCACACATCCCTAAAATGATATCAACAATAACTCTTTTTAACAATCCTTGCAATTAAATATCCAACACGTTACATTTGGGCCTTACATTAAGATACAATTGTAGAAGATATAAGGACTAAATATAAAGGAACAATAAGAATGGGATAATTACATTCTTATCTAAATGCAAATAAAATTTACCGTTTAATTCATGTAGGTAGAATTTCACACTTGGCAACATTTCAACCACATTCCATAAAATGATGTAACAATATCTTTGTTCAATTAACCTGCAAAAATTATCGATTTCCTTACGTTTGGTATCCTTCCCATGAATCAATTATTGTAGCATAATAACGATCATTCCATAATTAAGTTACCCCTTCTAAACTAGTCGATACTAACTACTCTAACCCTTACCCTTTAGCATTAATCCATCAACATCAATCCATACCAGTAAAACTTTCAGTATATTTTACGAGCCCATTAAAAGATATTACTGCCACATGAACCAATTATCATATCAATAAAATTTAACAGCATTAGATTGTTCCTCGATTAATGTAAAAAAAAACTAGAAAGTTCCTAAATCCTATGAGAGCGTTGGCAGTTAGAGCTCGTATTCCAACCTACAATAACAACGATAAAAAGGGGAACAAAACACAAATCAAGGGGCAGCTAAGAACTGGCAACTGTTAGGGTGAATATCAGGAACCCAAAATCGAAATGGCAGTTATCCTGACTGCTTTAAAGAGATGTCTGTTCACCGTGAACACCATGCTACTCACAGAGGTAACTGTAATAAAAAGAAATCTTAAATCAAAAGCAAGGAGAAGGGTCACGACTAGACAACTGGAAGTGGCGAGTTAGGTGGTTTCTTTTTTTGTTTGCAGAGATATATGAATCACCAGAATTGCAAAGCAGCAAACCACCATCACGCACAGAATTTTAACACCAAATGCAGAGATCACAAACACAACGTAGAGCAACCTAACCATCTAAATGCAGAGCCCATCACGGGAAAACCACGACATGCTATAAAATGAAACGAATTCGCCCAGGTCCAATTTATGGTATCCATGAACCCCAACGAGAATTTTTTAGAACAAAAACACTGAATCATAAGAATAACAAAACGAAATGCCCAAATACAATTATAGGATCAAATTTTAATTTTAATTTCCTGGATGGATTTCCCACTGCTGGGGAGCCACTCCAATCATTGAGATCAATGAACAAACGCCCAATAAAAAAAAAACCAACCCACAATGGTTGAGATAATCAACAAAACGCAGATAAATTTGGACATTTGAGACGCTGGGATAAACAACAAAACGTAGAAATTTTTTTGCAGAGTTCCAGAATGTCCAAGCGAACTCAACACCACGAAAAATGAATTCCAGAGAGCCCAAATGCATCCAACACCACAAATCTGATTCCTCAACTGTTCATAAGATAAATAAATAAGATAAAACGAATTCCAGAGTGCACAAATCGAATTCAAACACAAATCGAATTCCTCAACTGTTCGTAAGATAAATAAAAAGGGTAAAACGAATTCCAGAGTGCACAATCGAATTCAACACCACATGGTTTAACGCAGAAGGGGGCAGTAAGTCTATATGTTAACTAGATTGGATCAGGTTCGTTTTTATTACACCCTGATTTCCATGCCCATAGATAAATTAAGGATCTTTTATACAAAGAACATTGCAATTAGCTGAAAGAATTTATATGGCATGAAAGATAGGACAGACAAGTAGGTTGTCAGCTACTGCGTTAAAATCCCATTGAAGATCACCTGTAGTCTGTAATAATCGAATTTCTTATAAAAGGAAAGAAAACCAAAAATATGCTACTGTACTTGTTTTCAACCGGAAAGACAACCCCAAAAATACGCAATTGTGCCTGTTTTCAAGTGGAAGCCATTTTATGAGAATTAAAAATGTGAGATATCCAAAAGTCTGCAATCTGAACAATTCTCAGCCAATACTGTTGTCAAACCGTAAAGGGAACTATTCATATAGTCATTAATATTTGTTAAATTGATTCTCAAACCTGCTTCAATTCTCAAAGACAAGTACAATCACAGAATAGATTCCCAACGTGCTTCAAAACAAAAGTAATTCTTACATAGATTCGCCATCACCGGGATCGTATCAGACATGAATTTGACATAAATTACCGTAACCAAATTAGGTATAAATTATAAAATTAGATATAAATCACTCAATGTAGAACTTTAGCTATCCCGATAGACATAAATTGCAGTAAGTATATTCATATTCGAGCACAATCGCAGGGCTACAATTATCCTTCCAGCATGATACATCCGTAGAAAAAATAACCCTTTTTAACTTTTGTTCATCATGAACAAGTGCAATCAAATTCATATTCTGAGCATAAGTTAAACGCAATCTACTCTACAAATAAAAAAAACATACCGTTGCCTTATCGCTTGCCTCGATGACATCCGCGCGTTCCGTGCCGCTCCCGCTCGCCGACCGTCGAAACCTCACCGATACCTCCCAACCAACGCTAGGGGTACTCTGCTTCCTCCTTAGCCCCCCAAGCCGCAAAGGTTCCACACACAAACCATATGGTCCATCTAGCTTCCTATCTTGCCTTGCAAGGCCGAGCTACCACTCCTATCTGAGATGGAAAATCCCAACTCCTCATAAGCAATCAGTCAAGTCACAATCTGACAGCGTAACGTTACGCTAACAACCGATCCCTTTCTTCCTCATATCCCTTTTCTTTTATAGAGTTTTGAGACCCACCAACTTTCCTAATTTACATTTTAAATTAAGTTTCAAAAAAATATTCTAAATATTCTCCATCGCACAAGTGTCGTCCATCCCCCTCTTTTCTCCAATAAATATTTTCTTTAAATTTATTAATTGTCTCAAATCCCTCACCCACCTAGAGTCTCTCATAAATTTACTCCTAGGTGTTCCTAGATCCCCTTACATGTTTTAAATACTTTCCTAAGAAAAAGATGTTACTAAATTAGCTCAGATTAGCAGGTTCTAAATTTCAGATTTCTTACTATGTTGACCGTGCTTTTTACCATAAGTTCCCATCTTTCCTTTATTAAGTTTCCTCCATTACTTATTTTCCTAATTCTTATTATTCCCTTCATTCCCCTTTTTATTAAAGCCCAAAATGGCAGTTGCGTTATTAAATCTTTCCCATTTATTATTTATTTAATATCTTTTGTTCTTTCACAAGTTAGGAAATAATTTCTTCTTTGCAAAATTTTAAAACCATTAGTTTTAATTTAATTCTTGCTCTCATCATTTACCCCAAGAATTTTATGAAGACCTAACTATTACTTAAGTGGGTTTTTGTTTGAATTGTTATTTTTATTCTAGGGTCTTTTCTTAAGGTTAGACTAAATTTTTACCCTAGAAAAATCTTAGACTTAGGACTTAGATTCTGAACTGGGTGACACTTGGTTAGGGAAGTTGTTTAAGGATTTCTTAAGGCGTTAATGTCTTAGGGCCATCTAGGTTCATTTCTTCATCATCATTAACGCAACATGCCCTTCAGGACGCACTACGTGCTCCAAGGGTGCCACTCGCTTCTTGTGGTTTTTTTGTGCAACATGCCCTTCACTTTGCACCACGTGCTCCAAGGGTGCCACTCACCAACTTATGTTTCTTTCGCGTGACGTGCCCTTCAGGATGCACCACGTGCTCCAAGGGTCCCACTCACCAACTTGACTAATTGGTAGACATCTATAACCCCTGAAGTCAACACTCCACCATGTGAACTTGTGGGAGACTAAGGGCTCTAAGGAATAAGGCCCATGCCTTATTGCGCGCCCCTTAGAATCATCGTGTGCGACTATCGCAGTCTTCCCTCATGACATCGTGGATTCTCTCGAACTAGGTAATCGTTAACCTACAGTTCGAGCCACGACGGGAGTGCTAGTAGGCTGTGGCGGGGTTGTTGTCCACACCTCTCCCTCAACCTCTCTGAAAATCGTGTGTGACCCCTTTACTCCATATGCGAGTCTGGTTGGCAAGCTATCGTCAGCCTTCATCATCAAAAATCGTGTCAGAACATGTCAACATCATATCATCAAATCAATGAAATATCACGGTAAATGAATCAACCCAAATAACACACTCCCTGACTCAATCTGGAGTCCAAGGGGTTCCACCGATGCCTCTACATCCTCAAGGTCCAAAACCCTATACACTCAATAAAACTGAGTCAATAGCACCTGTCTATGTCAAAGCAGTAAAACATCATGTCATCTATCATAACGCATCATAATCAAGGATAAATGTTTTAACATCATGAAAGTCCAGATCACTTGCGAGCAAGTGTCCTCAAAGAATACGTTTTCTTAGTGTGCCATAGTGGGATGTTACAATAGTAAGAAAATATGAACTACAAGAGATGGAAACTAAGTTGGAGGAAATAAATACTAAGATGGATTGTTTAAAAGAGGAGATCATGGAAGGATTGAAAAAAATTGTAATAGAGAGGAGACCTAAAAGTGAAAATATATCCCTTGAAATTCATGATGAGGACAAAAGGAAGGTGAATCAAGAATGGAGAAAATCTAACTTTAGGTTGAAGACCAGCCACGTTCCTAAGATCGATATGCGGAAGTTTGATGGAAAGGAACCTATCACATGGATACTTTAGATGGAGCAATTCTTTGATCTTCATAATGTTCGACATACACAAAAGGTACGAATTGCTTCTTTATATTTAAAACCCAATAAATTTTTATGGTATAGATGGCTTCGTTCTCGTAAATCACTCGTCACTTGGACAATTTTCATGGAATAAATGATAGCACACTATGAGGATACAAGGATCAATACCTTCTTTAGCCAATTGATAAATCTCAATCAAAAGGGTTCAGTTATAGAGAACATTGAGAACTTCCAAAGATTGAATATAAAGGTAACATATATTCCATATGAGCACTTGATTCATGTATTCATAGGATATTTAAGAGATAAAATTCAACATGAGGTTCACCTTTGGGAACCCAAATCATTGGAGAATGCATTTAGAGTGGCAAGAAATGTTGAAAGTAAAAATATCGCTATGGCTACTAGAAGGACCAATCCTAACATCTATAGAGAGAATAATGCTCCTTCTAAAACACCTCAACCTACAATGTTGACACCCCAACAATTGGAGGAAAGAAAAGAAAAAGGTTTATTCTTTAATTGTGACAACAAGTACAATAAGGGACATAGGTGTGGTGAGAAGAAATTATTCTACATCGATTGTGAAGAGGAAGAAGAACAAGAACATGAACAAGAACCATCTCAAGATGAAAACGTAGGATCAATTTCATCTGAAGAGTTGACTCCCATGATATCGTGTAATGTATTGGATAGAATTATCACTCCCCAAACCCTAAAGATCGAAGGATATATCAAAAATAAAAAGGTAATAGTCCTAATTGATTCTGGCAATACTCATAATTTCAGTCACTATAAATTAACCAAAGATCTCAATTTCTTTGTATATCTAGCACCAGAGTTTCAAGTAATGATTACAAATGGAGGAACTATCAATTGCTCAAGAAAATGCAATAAGATCAATCTTACTATGGGGGAATATGTAATGAATAGTCCAATGATTTCTATACCCATGGGTGGTGCTGATGTTGTACTAGGAATCTAATGGTTATAATCATTAGGAATAATGGATTTTAATTTTCAAGAACTTTTCATGAAATTTTCATTGGAGGGAAAAGAAATTGAGCTAAGAGGTATCACAGGGAAACCCAGTAAGGTGATAAGCTCTAATGGCATGACAAAATTATTGAAAAGGGGGAATCAAGGTGTTATTGCACAACTATTCTCATTATATTTTCAAACATCTAAGCCATCTATTCCTCTAGATCTCCAAGGGATCATTGATAAGCATTCCAACGTATTTGAATATATTCCCAAAGGTCTTCTACCCACTCAAAATCATGATCATGATATTCACCAAATTCCTCGGAGTGTTCCTCCTAACATCAGGCCATACAAATACCCTTATGCTCAGAAGAGTGAAATTGAGTGCATGGTTGAAGAAATGTCATAGGTTGGCATTATTAGACATAGGCAAAGTTCTTACTCTGCACCAGTGGTAATGGTATTCAAGAAATATGGCTCATGGTGTATGTGTCCATATTATAGAGAGCTCAACAAGATCACTATTAAATATAAGTTTCCCATTCCTGTCATTGATGAATTGTTAGATGAACTACATGGAGCAATCTATTTCACAAATTTGGATCTTTGTTCAGGGTATCATCAGATTAGAATGAAGGAAGAAAATATCCCAAAAAAAACATTCGGAACACATGAAGGCCATTATGAATTTTTTTTCATGCCTTTTGGCCTTACAAATGCACCTTCCACATTCCAAGGGTTGATGAATTCCATTTTCAAGCCGTTCCTTCGAAAATTTGTGTTAGTATTTTTTGATGATATACTAATCTATAGCAAGTCTTGGGAGAATCATGTGCAACATGTTGACAAGGTGCTACAACTACTAAAGGAGAAACAACTATATGCCAAACGATCCAAATGTTTATTTGGAGTGAAGGAGGTAGAGTATTTGTGTCATATTGTATCTCATGAAGGTGTCAAGGTATACCCTAACAAGATTAAGGCAATGATGGACTGGCCGATTCTAAAAACATTGAAGAATCTTATAGGATTTCTTGGTTTGACAGGTTATTACCACAAGTTTGTTCGACACTATGGAAGAATAGTAGCACCCTTAACGACACTAACTAAGAAGGATGCATTTTCATGGACTCCAGAGGCAACTAAAGATTTTTAACAAATTAAAGAGGTGATGTGCAAAGATCCTGTCTTGACCACTCTAGACTTCACAAAATCCTTTATTTTGGAATTTGATGCCTCGGGAAATGGAATTGGTGTTGTCCTAATGCAAGAAGGAAGGCCCCTAGCTTTTGAAAGTCGGCCACTAAAGGGAAAGGACTTACACAAACCCATTTATGAGAAGGAAATGATGGAAATACTGCATGCATTGAAGAAATGGTGTCCTTACCTAATAGGTAGTCACTTCAAGGTCAAAATAGATCATGATAGTCTTAAATACTTCTTGGAACAAATACTATCTTTAGAAGAACAACAAAAATGGGTAACCAAGATATTGGGTTATGATTTTGAAATCGTCTATAAAAAAGGGACAGAAAATGTTGTGGAAAATGCACTCTCAAGGAAGGATCAAGATGTTGAGGCCTTTCTATGCGTTATCTTGATCATCCAACCCGATTGGATAATATAAGAAAGGGATGAATGGAAGAATGACAAAAAAGTGTGGACTCTCATTCAAAGGTTGCAACAAGATTCGAGTACATCAGAGAAAATTACATGCAAAAATGATTCACTATGGTACAAAGATCGATCATATTTATGTAAGAAGTCCCAATTCAAACAAAAGGTACTATTGGAATTGCACGCCTCTCTAGTAGGAGGGAACTCAGGATTTTTAAAAACCTACCATAGGGTCAAGAAGGATTTTTTTTGGGATGGCCTTAAAAATGATGTTCAAAGGTTTGTGGCAGAATGTTTGATTTGCCAACAAAATAAGGTGGAAACAATTAAGACCCTAGGTCTTTTACAACCATTAGCCATCCTAAGTCAGCGTTTGGAGGAGGTTTCCATGGATTTCATCATAGGTTTACTAAAGTCTGAAGGAAAGAGTGTCATCATGGCGATTGTTGATAGACTGCCCAAGTACGCACACTTTTGTGCACTCTCTCATCCCTTCAAATCTAGTATAGTTTCCACCGCATTCATGGAGACAGTTCAAAAGCTACATGGTAGCCCAAATATTATTGTAACTGACAAAGATCCTCTCTTCACTAGACATTTTTGGACAGAATTATTTTATTGTTTGGGTACTCAATTGGCTCATAGCTCATCCTATCATCCTCAATCTGATGGACAAATCGAGATAGTGAACAAATGTCTGGAAGGATACCTTCATTTCTTCGTCTCTGATAAACAAACACAATGGTTCAAATGGTTACCCTTGGCTAAATGGTGGTATAACACTTCCTCTCATATTGCAACAAAAATGACACCATTTATGGAACTCTATGGATACCACCCTCCTTCCATCACTACTTATCTAAAAGAAAAATCTAAGGTTCAAGAAGTGCAAGATCACATCGAGCATCAACAACAAGTTCTCCAAATATTAAAGGACAACCTAACCATGGCACAAAATCGTATGAAACAATAAGCAAATCAACATCGTAGTGAAATAAGTTTTGAAGTGGGGAATTGGTTATTTTTAAGACTACAAGGATACAAACAGATGTCCCTCAACAAAGCCAAGAAGGATAATAAACTATCACCAAAGTACTATGGACCTTATAAGCTGTTGCCAAATATTGGTACTATGGCATACAAATTTGAGTTGCCTGCATCTTCACGAGTACACCCAGTTTTCCATATTTCATGCTTAAAGAAGGTTATAGGTGACAAGATCCCAGTTCAAACTATATTTCCAGAACTTGATGAGGAAGGAAAAATGATATTGGATACTGAAGCCATCACTTGTTGATTAAGGTTGGTTGTCATTGATGTCAACCCTTGAAGAAAGACCCGTAGCACAAAGTTTTGGGTAATGGAACCAATAGTGTTTGATGTAAATATGACTCATTATTGTTTTGTCATGGTTGATAAGAAGTAAATATGG
>ML783243.1:16269-41000 GCA_009831015.1 Picea engelmannii | reverse complement strand
CATTGGTGTACTGTTCATGTGTGTGATTGTTTATTTATTACTGCTCATTTTTGGATAATAATTCTACATTGATATAACATTTGAAGAAAAAGGATTATAATTACATTATTACTGATTCACCCCCCCTCTCAGTAATCCAACATCATTGACACAAGAATTCACCAGCTGGGGAATAGATCCATTTCAGAGTATCTCATTAAATGGAGCAAACTATCTACTGAAGATTCCACTTGGGAAGATGAGTCTTTTATACAGAAGCATCCAGAGTTACTCAAGCATTGTGGAAAACACTTGTCTCAAGGGGAGGGGCATGTTAAGCCCTAAATAGTGGCTCATTACCCCTTAATTAGGGCATATTATATTAGTAATGTTATTTTATTTATGTCGACTTTAGTCCATTAGTTGTAATTATACCTCCTAGTCTCCTATATATACCAAGGAGACATTTTCATTTTGAATCATCTTGTAATTGTACATTTATGTGGGCATAAGGATGTTGCCCCCTTGAAGAGGCTTATTATTTGAGTTTCTCTATTTTTCAAGGCGTTGAGTACTTATTCTGAAGTTTTTCTATGTTATATTGGTATTTGGTTCTTAACATGGAATTGCCAGAATTCCAACCTCAAAAAGGAACTTATGGATTATTTTGAAGGCCTCTTTGGTGTAGACACGTTCAATAGAAAAGTGGTCACATTTGTAGTGGGTGAATATTTAAAATATACCCGAGATGTTTATAGATGAAGCTTGGCAAGATCCTAGGTATGAGCATCCTCCTTCAATTCCAGAGAGGGAGTGGAAGGTGATCATTGATGATGCAAAATAGAAGATTTTGAAAAAATCAAGAGAACAAAAAACTAGTACACCAAGGTAAATTACAAATTTTTGAATTCAATACTAGATTTATTTTTCTTTAGATCTAAATAAAAGTGTGGTTATATATAACATACTTGAAAATTTTGATTGTAGGTTGCCTGACACTTCGAAGGAATCCAAAGAAAGGATTTCCAAACATGGCCAACACAAGCTAGGCCAAGGCAGCTACTCGAGGTTACAATCACGAATCGTAAGTACCAGAACATTTTAAGAATATTATTTGTATCACCTTACAACTTTAAGGTAATTGCAATGAAAAACATTACAAAACCATACCCTTATGCAATGCAGGGTGATGACTTCGTAACTGAAACCACGGAGGAAGACCTCCAACTTGGTTACAAGCACAGTTATAAAGCCATGGTGGATCATAGGAAAATCACGGGGCAGACCCCAAGATCCTATTTGCGGGATAAGGTAAATAAAAATCAGTCTATATTAACCTTTCGTTACTTATAAAATATGTAAATGTTTGATATCGTCCATAGTTTAATGCCTTACTTTGTTTTAATCATGAGAGCAACACTATCAATGAAACCATTAGTAATGAACAACATAGCATTGATAGTGAAACGCCACCAAAAGATCATGGTCCTCCCTAGCAGCCCCATCCCAGTGAGGTGCAGCCCCAAGATGTTCCTATGACTGAGGCCCACGACGATAAAATTCCTATATATTAATCATATACTTAATAATTTTGTACTTATAAATTTTAACGTTTCAATGGCAGAGAATGTCATATATGATCATCCTCGACCTGAAGATCAAATGAATAGGTTGACAACCATTCCAACGGTGTTGAATAGAGGACCAGGTAAATAATTACATTGCAGAGTTTTTTTTTTAATATTAATGAACTACTTCTGAATGATATTTAAAAATTGGCCATATAAATTTAATAATTTTTTTTTAGGTGATGGCCCCTCAAAGAACCATCCACGTCGTCGGTACGATACCAGATGTACTCTACGTGAAAGGCCTAAAACAACACCATCTGCTGAAGAGCACCCAGTAAACGAAGACATGGACGTGGATGATTTGCTTAAGAACTGGAAAGAAAAAAAGAAGACTAAAAGAAATTCATGATGCCATGTAATAATTTTATAAGACAATTAGATGTACATTATATATCTAATAATATACACAAGGATATTAATATGGCTTGTATATATCTGTGGATGCAATTTTGTTATACACTTAATGATAATTTCATCTTCTCTTAATGATGCAACTTCCAAAATCTTGAGACATGATATATGCAACTTTGAAAGTCTCGTGACATGTTTCATTGTGTCTCACATGACAAAGAGAATTACCATTATTTTCATTCTATCTTTTCATTGTGTCATGGACATGGTGTTGCTACTCAACATTGCCTCAAATCCTACTTATTCATTCCTCTATGATATGCACAATGATGTTGAACCTTTCACAAATCATTGCGAGCGGAATAATAAGCCAAGGACATGAACCCATGGATTTCAATGTTAAGGTCTTGTGATTCCACAAGGTGGGATACAAAGAGGAATTGTTTACATGCATAAACATGCTAAATACCTTGATTGAGAATGTGGATGTAACAAGTTTAACATTGAAACCATAGAGCGATGACATAATCAAGCAATATTGCTGGTCATAGATGTTTAGCTATTATTTACTCATTTAACCTTTTAATGTCTTTGAAAAATGAAGGTTTGAAGGGTGGTCACCTCCACGATCCAAAAGAGATTTCTGAAAAGTTGTAAATCATTTTCTTCTCTTGTGTCATGAAATTTTCCTTCATTTCCTTGTATACTTAAATTCAAATTTGGAAAAAAAAAATGACACATAGCATGCATAACACACATTTTTTTTATGACTGGTAGTAATAGTAATTTTGCATATTCATAAACAAAAAAATGAGACTTATCTTTTAACAAAAATTGGTCCAAGAGATTGGTCATGTATGAGAAAATTTCCATTGAACCACAACCATCCAGTGTATATACCACCACCAACCTAGGCTATGAGGCCACCATGGTGAAAAAACCAAGCAATAAGATTCTACATTTCTCATCCCAACCTTTCTACTCACATTCTTACCTAACCTTCTCAACACAAAGCATTACAAGAATCTGATTCATCCTGTGATAGATAAGGAACTCTCTTCCACTACAACATGCAACATAGGGAATATATTCACTTTATGTACTTCATGGTCCCTTAGATATATTATT
This sequence comes from Picea engelmannii, assembly GCA_009831015.1. Classification (NCBI taxonomy): domain Eukaryota; kingdom Viridiplantae; phylum Streptophyta; class Pinopsida; order Pinales; family Pinaceae; genus Picea; species Picea engelmannii. The sequence goes on along the minus strand of ML783243.1, from coordinate 37,911 downwards.
CTCTCTAGTTCTCTTTAGTGTGGATAGAAAGAGCTTGATCTATTGTATTCTTTCTAAGAATTTCCTAAAAGAACTATATTTGTATCTCAAGGATATAAAGAGTATAAAATGGATAGTGAATGATGAATTGATATCTTCCCTATCCTATATGCTCACCTACAACCACTATATTTCATCCAAAGTCTACAATTTTCCTCTTCTTGATGTTTATTTTGGTTAATTTCCAAATTGGTATGGGTTGGAAATGGAGAATAAAACATGAAATATGAAGAGAATTAATGTTAGAGTGCTTCCCACAATGTTAGAGTCAATGACAATGATATCATTGGTGGAAATGATGGATAACATTACCTATAACTAGCAGAATGTAGGACTCTTACACTTCCCATAGAATGAATATTGTACTCAACCCATGCTCCCATTATTATGTGAAAATACTTTCCCCACCAATGTCTTACATATATTCAAGGATTGGTTGATAAGTCAAAGAAGGTATATGGCTTCGTTTAAGGCACATTGTAGAAAAATATGAGTTATGAGAGTGACCTTAGAGATAAAGGATTTATTTTCCCATAGGTCCCCTTTCATATTCAACTATAGTGGAATCATAGTACCTCTCATTCCTTCATGTGTTTTCTATGGTGGGTTGCATCACCATACATTAAATGACTTTGAAGGCCCAATTACTATTTAACTATTTGAGTGAAGCTCAATTGAGTTGTGTTAGAGTCTTAGGATTGTGTTTTGTATTTATAAAATACACCATGTGAAACTGTTACATCAAAGCCATACATTGTCATTGACCTATTGAAATAAGTATTATCAAATAGTTGTTTTATCACCCAGACACATATTTCAGTTTAGACACTTTTTCTTTGAGTATTTCATCTTCTATATTGCATTATTTATTTTATATATAACCTTGTAGGTTAGAAATATTTAAGAAATTTTAAACTATAGTGAACTCCATATCCTCTAGTCATTTCTTTAGGCTTCATGGCCTCCCTCCATTCTTATGGGAACATCAAGCCTTAGCAATTCTCTTGAACCTCTTGTATGGTAGATGATGCACTTGATACATATGGTTAAGATGGATTTTGATTATGCATGGGGTGCTCAAGCATGGGATGATATTTTATTAGGTAGACATCATACATAATCTTCTTGCACAATGTATTCCAAAGGATAAAAATCCCTTATATAGTGTTTCACTTGAGTTTTACATGGTGTCTTATCTTATGTATTGTGTATGTGTGAGCTAAGAGTTCTCTTGTTTCAAGCCCACCTAGTAGCCTTTCATGTGTACATGGTTATTTCCTCATAGATGTTTAGCTATTATTCAGTCATTTAACCTTTTAATGTCTTTGAAAAATTCAAGTTTGAAGGGCGGTCACCTCAACAATCCAAAACACATTTCCGAAAATATGTAAATCATTTTCTTCTCTTGCGTCATGAAATTTTCCTTCATTTCCTTGTATACTTAAATTCAATATCAGAAACAAAAATGACACATAGCATGCATAACACATAATTGTTTATGAATGGGAGTAATAGTAATTTTTCATATTCATAAACAAAAAAATGAGACTTATCTTTTAACAAAAAATGGTCCAAGATATTGCTCATGTACAATAAAAATTCCATTGAACCACAACCATCTAGTTTAGATACCACCACCAACCTAGGATATGAGGCCACCATGGTGAAAAAACCAAGAAATAAGATTCTATATTTCTCATCCCAACCTTTCTACTCACATTCTTACCTAATCTTCTCAACACAAAGCATTACAATAATCTGATTCATCCTACAATAGATATGGAACTCTCTTCCACTACAACATGCAACATAAGGAATGCATTCACTTTATGTACTTCATGGTCCCTTACATATATTATTCTCTCTATTTCTCTTTAGTGTGTATAGAAAGAGCTTGATCTATTGTATTCTTTCTAAGAATTTCCTAAAAGAATTATATTTGTCTCTCAAGGATATAAAGAGTATATAATGGATAGTGAATGATGAATTGTTATCTTCCCTATCCTATATTCTCACCTACAACCACTATATTTCATCCAAAGTCTACACTTTTCCTCACCTTGATGTTGATTTTGGTTAATTTCCAAATTGGTATGGGTTGGAAATGGAGAATAAAACATGAAATATGAAGATAATTAATGTTAGAGTGCTTCCCACAATATTAGAGTCAATGACAATGATATCATTGGTGGAAATGATGGATGACACTACCTATAACTAGCGGAATGTAGGACTCTTACACTTCCCATGGAATGAAGATTGTACTCAACCCATGCTCCCATTATTATGTGAAAATACTTTCCCCACCAACCTCTTACATATATTAAATGATTGGTTGATAAGTCAAAGAAGGTATATGGCTTCGTTTAAGGCACATTGTAGAAAAATATGAGATCTGAGAATGACCTTGGAGATAGAGGATTTAGTTTCCCACAGGTCCCCTTTCATCTTCAACTCTAGTGGAATCATACTACCTCTCATGCCTTCATGTGTTTTTTATGGTGGGTTGCATCACCATACATTGAATCACTTTGAAGGCCTAATTACTATTTAACTATTAGAGTGAAGGTCAATTGAATTGTGTTAGAGTCTTAGGATTGTTTTTTGCATTTGTAAAATACACTACGTGAAACTCTTACATCAAAGCCATACATTGTCATTGACCTATTGAAATAAGTATTATCAAATATTTGTTGTACCACCCGAGCACGTATTTCAGTTTAGACACATTTTCTTTAAGTATTTCATCTTCTATATTGCATTATTTATTTTATATGTAACCTTGTAGGTTAGAAATATTTAAAACAATTTAAACTATAGTGAACTCCATAGCCTCTAGCCATTTCCTTAGGCTTCATGGCCTCCCTCCATTCTTATGAGAAATTCAAGCCTTAGCAATTCTCTTGAACCTCTTGTATGGTAGACGATGCACTAGATACATATGGTTAAGATGGATTTTGATTATGCATGGGGTGCTTAATTATGGGATGATATTTTATTAGGTAGACTTCATATCTAATCTTCTTGCACAATGTATTCCAAAGTCTAAAACACCCTTAGATAGTGCTACACTTGAGTTTTACATGGTGTCTTATCTTATGTATTGTGTGTGTGTGAGCTAAGAGTTCTCTTGTTGCAAGCCCACCTAGTAGCCTTCCTTTGCATGTGTACATGGTTATTTCCTCATAGATGTTTAGCTATTATTCAGTCATTTAACCTTTTAATTTCTTTGAAAAATGCAGGTTTGAAGGGCGGTCACGCCCACGATCCAAAACACATTTCTGAAAAGGTGTAAATCATTTTCTTCTCTTGCATCATGAAATTTTCCTTCATTTCCTTCTATACTTAAATTCAAAATTCAAAACAAATGACGCATAGCATGCATAACACATAATTGTTTTATGACTAGGAGTAATAGTAATTTTTCATATTCATAAACAAAAAAATGAGACTTATCTTTTAACAAAAAATGGTCCAAGAGATTGGTCATGTACAAGAAAATTTCCATTGAACCACAACCATCTAGTGTAGATAACACCACCAACCTAGGCTATGAGGCCACCATGGTGAAAAAACCAAGAAACAAGATTCTATATTTCTCATCCCAACCTTTCTACTCACATTCTTACCTAACCTTCTCAACACAAAGCATTACAAGAATCTGATTCATCATGTGATAGATAAGGAAATATCTTCCACTACAACATGCAACATAAGGAATATATTCACTTTATGTACTTCATGGTCCCTTAGACTTTCCCCACCAACCTCTTACATATAGTCAGGGATTGGTTGATAAGTAAAAGAAGGTATATGGCTTCATTTAAGGCACATTGTAGAAAAATATGAGTTCTGAGAATGACCTTGGAGACAAAGTTCTATTGATAGTTATTAATATGGTAATATTAATATTAAACTTGTAGCCTAAAATAATTTTTAAATTTTTTATATAAATTAATAAAAAATCCCATCCTTGGTCAAATATTTCTCCTAATTGCATATGTATCTCACTTGGTGGCTAAATATCCCCTTTGAAGGATGGATGTAATGGTTTAAGACCCCATTTTATCCCATGATCCCTCAAATATTAATTTAGTTGATATGTCTCTTTTTTCAAGACACCAAGAGCCATCCTTGGTATGAAAAAACTACTATAGGCACCCATATCCCATTTTGAGATCAAAGATCCTTTTTGAGGTCCTATGTGGTGATTTGAGTCCATGTGCATGGACAATATCCTTAAAATATTTATATATGACTTGAGTCCCTTTATTTTCTCTCCTTGTCATGGTTATGACCCCTAGAACTATCCTTGGTGCATGAAACCACCTAACGTCACACATATCCCAATTGGAGGCCAAATATCCCCTTGAAAGAAACTTTGTAGTGGTTCAAGGATCTGTGCATGTTTCATGAGCATTAAAAGTTTCATTTATATCTTAAGACCCTTTATTTTCTCGCATGACCATGGTCACAGTATCCAAATCCATCCAATGCATCTAAAATTTTCTAATATTTCCCAAATCTCATTCATATGTTAAATATTATAATCCCTAAAATACTAATTTAGATCATACAACCCTTGTTTTCCTTCATATGTTGCGAAGAATTTGCTATACAAACGATGAAAGTTTTCTTCACAATGGTCGTCGCAAGTGTGACAATAACTTAAATTGTTGCGACGAATTTGATATACAAACAATAAAAGTTGTCGTCACGATGGTCGTCTCAATTGCGACGACAACCTAAATTTTTGTGACGTAGTTGCTACATAAAAAATAAAAGTGGTCATCACAATGGCTATCACAAGTGCCACGACAACTTAAACTGTTGTGACGTAGTTACTACATAAACAATGTAAGTTGTCATCGCAATGGTCGTTTCAATTGCAACGAAATGTTGGTTTCACTTAGTTTGCATTTATTGTCGTATTGGCGATGATTTTTCTATGGTCGTCGCTATTGCAAGAGTAATTCAAATTCGTCGTAATTGCCATGTGACATAAAACAAAGCTTTAGAGACTCAATATTCATCACAATGTCCATGACATAACGTTACAAGAGCGTCGAAATAGTCATCACAAAATGAGCCAAATTTACTAGTGTATATATATGTGTGTGTGTGTGTGTGTGTGTGTGTGTGTGTGTGTGTATGAAGGATGTAAAGATAATCAATATACTAATCCTATCCATGAAGCTATTATGTTTAGTGGCTTTCATTAGTCCATAATAGGTCTTCCCATTGTTCAAACATCTATGAAGGTCACATGAAATAGGATGGGAACACCTCCTCTATACATGTTCCCTTTCCTACATAGACTCTCTTGCAATGTATGAAGGCCCAAACCCTCATGCAAGATTACTTGAAGGTATTTCTTGGTAGGTTGTTGCTATAAATGTGCTGTGATGCACAAAGTTATTGGTCAAGGTGGATATATATCTATGGTTCTAGATAATTCTTTCCTCTATGGGAGGATGTTGGGAAGGGGGGTTAGGGCTCTACTTAGAAGGGAAAGGACTTAGAAATGGTTCATAACTAGCATTTTCTCTGTCCTTCTTGGACCCACAACCAACCACCTCCTAGAATTCACTAATGCCAAAGTAGTTGACATGAAGATCTATACGAAAATCTGTCCATAATTTCTAAGGAAATACAGAGGGAAATCCCTATTATTGCAAGGAGTATTGTCAAATATCATAAACCACCTATCCATCAAGTTGTCTAAAAATGGTTGGAAGGTGCACTAGTGCATACAAATTCATATATTTGTGACTGGTGGTTGCAATTCAGTTCCGGAGTCAATAAAAAATTCCACAAGGTCTTGTTTCAAAATGTTGAGGTCTCTAATTTTATTTTTATGTAGACCCACTTTATAATATTCGAATAATAGATGTGATTTAACTGGCCTTGGGCATTTGCAATGGAAGATACAATGGTGTTTAGGGACGTGGCTAGTGACACTTGTGAGGGCTCTCTCATATTGTATAAGGGTTCTAAGAGATCTCAACCTTATATCAATTTCAATGTTTGTGTAGTCTATAAGGGTTCTAAGTGATATCAACCCTGCATCAGTTTCCATGTTTGTGTTTTCACATTTTGGTTTGGGGTTCGGTGTGTATTTTGGTTTGGTTTCTCTCTAGGTTCCATGTTAATTAAGTGAGTTGTTTTACAAACCTTTACAATTAGAGCTTATCAGTTCCCCTTTTCCTTTTTCAACAATAAAGGACCCCAATGGATGTCTTAATTATAACACTGTATTTTCCCCAAGAATTACCTAAGTTCAATATTATGTATTTAATATAAGTTAAGAATCACATTTGGAAAAATAATCGATGATCCATAAGCTTTTTCAACATGCATTATTATTAAATATTATGCATTTCCTTGGCCTTGGCCAGCTCCTCCATGATATCCTCACCCATGTATTTATTAAGAAGATCATCATGTTTCTTCTTCTCCAAAACCATGCACTCAATCTCATTCTCATCTAGAAGCAGAGAAAAGGAAACCATATCTCCATCTCTCTGTTGTTGTTTTCCCTTGTCCTAATATCCCATTTCTTCCTCCACATCCTAATATTCTTTGAATAATACTGTATTAATGGAAATGATTTCCCTTCTCTTGAATGTAAACATTTCCTACCTCTAGATAGAATTGATCCTTTTCCACTCCCTCGGTGCTCTGGCTCGCAACTCCTCCTCCACAGGCCTCTCAAATTTCTCCAATATATCGTTCTTATCATCCATGTCACCGTAATAACTTATGTCAATTCACTTGTATATCACATGCATAGACCTCCTCTTATTTTCATCGTGGGGATTATCAAATAATGCTTTGATGTCAGGCATACATTTCTATATTTCTTGAAGAAATTCATGGGAATATTAGTTTTAGTGTTAGAAGTCAACATAAGATAATTTTTTGGAGAAACATTAGAGGACTAAAGAAGTAGTTTATTTTGATTAGGTTTTGTGGAATTTGTAGTGCTTAATGTGGAGAAGATATGACACAAACCCCCTCTCTCTCATCTCTCCTCTGTGGGGTTTCTCGACCTCCCAGTATAGGATGGTTTAGTCACTTGAGTTAGATCGAATCTACAATTCCCTGCTGGAGCCTAATTAAAATTTCAAAGGTCCCTCTTTCTCCAAAGTGCACATCCCATCCAACCCATAGACTCCTTCTTGGTCCCTTTGAATAAATTTGATGACAGATGCTAGTTCTCTATGCTAGGCCCCTTACTCCCATATGACCTTGGGCTATGTCCTGGGGCTAAACACTGAAAAGTGATTTAGACTTCATCTTCGGCCTTTTCAACCACTACAAACTCCTAATTCCATGAACTCCAAATCAGTGAACACAAATGGGTGTGAGGATCAATGATCCTCGTTACTTCCACAGTCAAAGACTATGATCGGCTTCAGACTCCGTCCTTTGGGAGTCTTCCACACTTATCTCCTTTTCCCTTCCAGAGAACCACTTCTCTGAAATACATGTATCTCCTCCACGTGTCCTTCTGTCTCTAACGGTTCAGATTAAATTCCCTCTTCGTGACTTCACGAGGATTCCACCTTTCTCTATGCAAGTTTTTCGGGACTCTATCTCCCAGATCTTCTGATATTTAGACACCTGTCTTATCCTTGATGATGGACGTTTCCACTAGGATTCAAGACTTCAGAAAGTGCTTACTCTCATGCACACTTATCACTTTATTGTTCGAGACTTGGACTGTTCTTGACCTCTTTCACCCCTTGCAGAACTCTGCATGCGACGACGCTAATTCTTTCGATCTTGTGCTCAACTCAAATCCTTAAGGTTATCAACCCTTCTATGTGGTTCCAAGGACTTTCTGGTTCCCTCCTCACAACTCAATGATCTTCCTCCTAAGCTTGTAATATGATCTTACTTTGTCTCTAGAGCACCCTCCTTACATTCGGTTAAGCCTTCCGACAACTTCCCCACAACACTTATCTAAGTGCTAGCCTGATGCACTCCTTGCACAGGTCTTCCTGTTGGTTCCTAAAATCCCTCAGGTTTACCAAGGCATTTCCTTTATCTTCTCAATGCACAGTTGCAAATATTCTCTCCCTCAGAGTGTTCAATAACTCTAGCTTTCCTTGAACTCTCAACACTTCAGAACATGTTGGTTCTTGTGCACTCTTTTACCTCCTCAATGCCCTCAAGGCAAAGTTGTTAGAGAGTCTTCAATAACATTTTCCTATGCTCACTCCTGTGCAGAATTTCCTCCAAGGTATTCAACAACCTTGAGTTTCTCCCTTGAGTATGTGAATTATTATGGGATGCCCTCCTGGCATGTTCTCTTCTAACTTGAATGGGTTCAGATACACACTCCTTGCGTCAGCTCACAAATTTTCAACACTCTATGGCTCACTCCTTGCACATAGCCAAAATGATGCAGGAGCATTGCTCCACCTTAGTACACACCAGTTGATTAGCATGAGTGGTGCACATTCAAGGAAGGGAGAGGCATCACTCTCTCATATTTCCATTGAGAATATAAGCGTGATTAAGGAATTTAATATTGACAAGATGGAAGAGCCAAGTTGTGCCTTTACACATGATGGAGATAATGTCGTAATTAAGTGGTTGACGATGGGAGGGATCTGCATCCGATTGGGATCATATTTCCATCATTGTAATATGCCTCGGTAGTTAGGTGTTTTTGAATGGTGATTAGACACCACTAGGTTAGTTTGTAGGGAAGCTCATCGAGCCCCTCTTGTATAAAACTATTGTATTGTTGCTAGTAGAAAAAAAAAAAGGAACAGGAATGAGTAGAGGATGCATAGGATATAGGGAGATAAACATAGAGACTCGAGACTCAGTTGGAGTGTGGACCCGACCATTTGTAATTTGGAATTCTACCATTGATAGAAAAGCAACATTTTTTTTCTGTTTATCAATTTCTGTGTAACGGATGTGTGGATGTTTTTCCGTGAATGTCATTCTTATGCATTTGAGTTGTATATGTATGTTAGAAATCATCTGCAGAGATAGAGATACGATTTTCTATCTGTGAGTGTGTTGGATTAAGTCTGGTTCTCTAGGCTAAGTGCAAGGAGTGCGCGATAGAGGGTGGAAACTCTGTGAGCCAACGCAAGGAGTGCATGTCTGAACTCAATGGAGTCAAAAGAGAAGTTTCTAGGAGGGCATACCAGGATAATTCACAGACTCAGGAGGAAATTTCAAGATGGTTAAGTACCTTGGAAAGGAATATTGTGTAGGAGGAAACACAATGCAGAGTTACTGAATACTCTGTCACACTCTGCCATGAGGGCATAGAGAAAGTACGAGAGCATACGAGAACAACACATTATGAAGTGTTTGAATTCTTAATAGAACCCTAGGGTTTTTGAACACTCTAAGGAAGGAAGGATTTGTAAGAGTGCATCAACAAAGGAAAGGAGATGCCTTAAGACCTTCAGGAAAGCTAAGGGAAGAGTCGTCGAAAAGCTAATCTGAGCGCAAGGAGTGAATCAAGGATATTGTAAGTTCATATTAAAAGATTAGATAAATGGATTTAAGATTATAGGAGTGCAAGAGAAAGTCCACTGAAGGATGCAGAGGAACTAGGAACCTTGGAAGTTTTCAAGCCGAGAAAATTTGCAGAAAAGTTTATGCAAAACTATGCAAGGAGTGCATAAGAAGTTCAATAACAACTTAAGTCTCAAGGAGGAAAATGTGCTAAGTGTGAAAAAGGAGGTCGAAAACTTGTGAATTCTCGAAGACTGTGAAAATTGTCCATCGTCGAAGGAGACAGGTGGCAGAAGATCAAGAAATACCGGAGCGAGTGCTCTAGAAGTTTTTCCAAGAGAGAACAAGGATCTTCGCGGAGTCTTGGAGAGAGAAGTTGATCCTAGTCATTGGTGCTGGGAAGGGCATGTAGCAGATATCCACGGAGTTTAGAGGATGGACCCTTCAGAGAAAATACAAAAAGGAGAACACCCAAAGAGCTAGGAACAAAGTAGTCTTGTCCATTCATTGAGATAGGACACGTGGTGCCAGTGCTTCGTTGATTCATGAATTGGGAGAGACAGAAATAAGATATGTGAAAACTATCGAAGGACAGAGTTTGAAATGACCGTGGTCATCAATCGGAAGGAGGGATGAAAACCTTTGATCCTCGCACCATTGAAATTCACGACTCGGAGTTCATGGTTGTGAGATTTGGCTATCGGGGAAAGAGCTGAAGCCTGAAGCCTGAAACATCTTTTGATAGATTTTTTCAGGTTCTAGCAGGGAGCCGAAGAGTCAATCCAAATAAGATTTTGAACGATCCTAGACTGGGAGGTCAAGAAGACCTGAAGGATAGGATAAGGGGTAGGGGGTATGTTCCAGAAGTCATATCAGAGCTACTACATAAATGACTTCTGTAGGAAAGAGAGACAAAGTGTGATACTTTTTTGAGACTATTGCATGGTGTGCAACAGATGGTAAATAATCAGGTCGACTGGAGGTGAAGAAGGATGGTTGTTGAAGGTCATAAACTTGGTCAAAGGGGAGTCTACCCACAAAAAATAAAAGTGTAGATGGACAAGGAGATCAGAGAAATCCGAGCCAATATGGAGACGCTAGAATTTAAGATGCATTAGGAAGAAAACGTTCATTGGAGATATGAGTGGCCTTTGAGAAGGACATCTAAGTGGCCTGTTTGAAATTTGTTTTCCTGAAATCAACAACATGTGTTGAGGAGGTGGCTGAGGCATGCTAAAAACCACAGTGATGAGGGAAATATATCTGGGAGGAATCTCATAGATTTCCAGGTGGGAAATGTGAAGGGATCAACGGATCTCATAGAATACAAGGAGGGCAAAAGAGACATCCTGAATTCCCAAGTGGACAAAGCAGAAGAGATGAGCTCATCTAAGAGTTCATGTTAGCAAGGGACGTTGACAAATGGAGATTCACGTGGAACTCTGAGCCTTGTGAATGAAGACGATGAGAAGTTAAATACTTTCACCCCTGAAGAGAAGGATCAGAGGAACGTTATGGTCATTGAAGGAGTCGAGATATTCCTTCCAAGCAACTGAGGAGAGGTTAGTACAAATGTTTCAGATGCAATAGAAGGACATCAAGTTGAGAGTGTCGTGAAGGAGGAGGAACAAATACTGAAGTTTGTCCCAACAGAAGGGGAGTACCTAGTTGAGTTACTTACTCAGTGGGAGATGGTGTTAAAGACACTGGAGGATTGGTTAAACAGTCTGGAACCAAAAGGTGGCTACCATGAAATTGCCATGCCAAAGGAGACACACCAACACCAGTTGTAGCTAGAGGAATCTTGAATAGAACTAGTCGAAGAAATGACATGGGTCAATCTGTTAGAGGAGGTAGATGAACAATAGTTCAGTAGTGAGAATGGAAGATTGGAGTTTGCAGAAAATAGGCCAGATAGTGTTGCAGAAGGTGAAAACAACATGGGAGATCTAGATGATACACTCATAGAGAGATATGCAGAGTTGCAGCTGAGGAGACTTCACAAAGAAACCCAGCCGATGAAGCAGCTAGAGGAGGTGACAAAGGAGATAAGGGAGTTGATATTGAGGTCAGCAGAAGAAGTGATCACCAAGGAGAATCTAGACAGAAAGGAACCTGCACAAGCAACAATGGAGATTCAGTAGCAGTAGAGCAGAGGAGAAGAAGGACAACTCCAGGAAAACATTTGGGATCCAGGAGGATTTCAGCAAAGCTGGGGAGCTCATGAGTAGGAGCTCATGAATTTTCGTAGCCGGGATTATGATGGAGGAGAATCAATCCACCTCAACACGTGCCAGCTGATTAGCATAAGTGGTGCACATTCAAGGAAGGGAGAGGCTCCATCCTCTTATTTTTCCTTTCAGAACCTATGTGTGATCAAGGCATTTAATATTGACAAGATGGAAGAGCAAAGTTGTGCCTTCGCACAAGCTGGAGATAAGGTCACCATTAAGTCGTTGACGGTAGGAGGGATCTGCATCTAATTCAGATCATATTTCCATCATTGTAATTTTCCTCGGTAGTCAGGTGTTTTTGAATGGTGATTAGACACCACTAGATTAGTTTGCAGGGAAGCTCATCGAGCCCCTCTTGTATAAAAATCTTGTATTGTTACCAGTAGAAAAAAAGAAAAAAAAAGGAAGAGGAATGAGTAGAGGATGCATCGGATATAGGGAGAGAAACACAGAGAGATGAGACTCAGTCGAAGTCTGGACCCAACCATTTGTAATTTTTCATTCTACCATTAATAGAAAAGGAACATTTTTATTTTTTTTCGTTTATCAATTTCTGTGTAATGGATGTGTGGACATTTTGTCATGAATGTTATTCTTATGCATTTGAGTTGTAGATGTATGCTAGAAATCATTTGCAGGGATAGAGATATGGTTTTCTATCTGTGAGTGTGCTATTTTAAGTCTGGTTCTCTAGGCTAAGTGCAAGGACTACGCGATAGAGGGTGGAGACTCTATGAGCCGATGAACAGAGTGAGTGTCTAAACTCAATGGAGTCAGAATATAAGTTGTCAGGAGGGCATACCAGGATAATTCAAAGACTCGGGAGGAAATTTCAAGGTGGTTAAGTACCTTGGAAAGGAAGACTATGTAGGAGGAAACATAACGCAGAGTTATTGAACACTATGTAACACTCTTCCAGGAGGACAAAGAGAAAGTACGAGAGCGTACGAGAACAACACATTATGAAGTGTTGGAATTCTTAAGAGAACCCCGGGGTTTTTTAACACTCTGATGAAGGAAGGCTTTGTAAGAGTGCATCGACAAAGGAAAGGAGATGCCATAAGACCTTCAGGAAAGGTAAGGGAGAAGCTGTAGAAAATCTTAGCCGAGCGCAAGGAGTGTGCCAAGGATATTGTAAGTTCATATTACAATATTAGGAGGAAGGTCATTAAGATTCCAGGAGGGCAAGATAAATTCCACTGAAGGACGCAAAGAAACTAGGAACCTTGGAAGTTTTCAAGTCGAGAAAAGTCATAGAAGAGTTTGTGCAGAACTCTGCAAGGAGTGAAAAATAAGTTCAAGAAGAGGTTAAGTCTCGAGGAGGAAAATGCACAAAGTGTGAAAAAGGTTGTTGAGGACTTGCGAAGTCTCAAAGAGTGTGGAAAATGCCCATCGTCAGAGGATATATGTGTCATAGGATCGAGAAATCTGGGAGTGAGTGCTTCGGCAGGTTTTCCAAGAGTGAACAAGGATCTTTGCGGAGTCTTAGAGAGCGAAGTTGATCCTAGTCATTAGTGCTAGGAAGGGCACATGGAAGAGATATACGAACTTCGAAGGAAGGAACCTTCAGAGAAAATACAAGGAGGAGAACACCTGAAGAGTTGGGAACGAAGAAAACCTGGTTGTCTATTGAGATAGGACATGTGGTGTCAGTGCTTCGTTGATTCGTGAATCATGAGAGATAGAGATAGGATATGTGAAAAATCCCAAAGGCCGGAGTCCGAAATGATCGTGTTCGTCGATTGAAAGGAGGGACGGGGATCGTTGATCCTCATACCATTGGAATTCATGATTCAGAGTTCGGTGATGTGAGATTTTGTTGTCAGGGAAAGAGATAAAGCCCGAAGCCCAAAATGCCTTATGTGGTGGGGCCCCAAGACATAGTCTGAGGTCACATGATAGAAAGGGCTTGCACTCAGGAAAAATATAGGACTTGTGATATCGTTTGTTGAGTTACAGTAGAGAGTTGAAGAGTCAATCCGACTCAGGTTTCGAAAGATCCTAGGCTGAGAGGTCGAGTATCCCCAAAGGAGAGTAGAAGGGGTAGGGGGTTTGTGCCAGAAGTGGTATCAGAGTTAATACATAATTGACTTCTGTATGAAAGGGAGATAGAGTGTGATACTCTGTTGAGAGTGTTTCATGGTGTGCAGAAGATGGTAAACAGTCAGGTGGACTACACGTGAAGCAGGTTGACCGCTAATGATCATAAACATGGTCAAAGGGGAGTTTTCCCGCAGAAAAGAAAAGAAGATATGGAATGGATCTCAGAGAAATCTGATCCAAAATGGATATGCTAGCATTTAATATGCAATAGGAAGCAAAGGTGCACTGGTGATATGAGTGTCCTTTCAGAAGGATAGCTAAGTGGCCCATTCGAAATTTGTTGGCCTGAAATCAACAATAGGTGTTGAGGAGGTGGATGAGAAATGATGAAAAACCTTAGTGATGAGTGAAAGAGATCTGGGAAGAATCTCGTAGATTTCTAGGTGGGAAATGTGAAGGGATCAGTGGATATCGTAGACTTCCAAGAGGGAAGAGGAGACATCCCGAATTGCCAAGTGGGCAAGGGAGAAGAGATGAGCTCAGCTGAGAGTTCATGTCAGCAAGGGATGTTGAAAGATGGAGATTCATGCGGATCTGTGAGTCCTTTGAATGAAGATGATGAGTAGTTAAATACTTCCATCGCCGAATATACGGATCATAGAAACGTTCTGTTCATTGGAGGAGTCAAGAAATTCCTACCAAGCAGTCGAGAAGAGGCTAGCACAGATGTTGCAAATGCAACAAAAGGACAACATGTTGAGATTGTCGTGAATGAGGAGGAATAGATACTAAAGTTTGTCCCAACATAAGGGGAGTGCTCAATTGAGTTACTTAATCAATGGAAGATGGATTTAAAGGCACTAGAGGATTGGCTAGACAGACTGGAACTAGAAGGTGGCTACCATGAAATAGCCATGCCAGAAGAGACACACCAACACAAGTTGTAGTTGGAGGAATCTAGAATAGAACCAGTCGAAGAAATGACAGGGGTTAATCTATTAGAGGAAGTAGTTGAACATTACTTCATTGGTGAGACTGCAGGATTGGATTCTGCAATAGAGTGTCAGTTAGTGTCGCAGAAGATGAAAACAACATGGGAGATCCAGATGATACACCCATAGAATGATATGGAGAGTTGCAGCCAAGTAGACTGCACAAAGAAACCCAGCCAGTGAAGCAGCTGGAGGAGGTGATACAGGATATTAGGGAGCTGATGTTGAGGTCAACAGAAGAAGTGATCAATAAGGAGAAGCTGGACAGAAAGGAACCTGCATGAGTAGCAGGGGAGATGAAACAGTAGCAGAGCAGAGGAGCAGAAGGACAGCTCCAGGAAAATGTTTGGGATCTAGGAGGATTTCAACAGAGCTGGGGAGCTCATGAGCAGTAGCTCATGAATTTTCGTATCCGTGGAGTATGATTAAGGAGCATCACTCCACATCAGCACACACCATCTGATTAAGATGATCGGTTCGCATTCAAGGAAGGGAGAGGTGTCACCCTCTCATTTTTCCTTTCAGAATCTAAGTGTGATCAAGGCCTTTAATATTTCCATGTTGGAAGAGACAAGTTGTTCCTTCTCACACGCTGGAGATAAGGTCACCATTAAGTGGTTGATGGTAGGAGGGATCTACATCGAATTTAGATCATAATTCCATTATTGTAATCTTCCTCTGTATTCAGGCATTTTTGAATGGTGATTAGACACCATTATATTAGTTTGCAGGGAAGCTCATGGAGCCCCTCTTGTATAAAACTCTTGTATTGTTTCCAGTAGAACTAAGAAAAAAAATGAATGAGTAGAGGATGCATAAGAGATAGGGAGAGAAACACAGAGAGTTGATACTCAGTTGCAGTCGTGACCCAACCATTTATAATTTCGAATTCTACCATTAATAGAAAAGGAACAATTTTTTTTTCCTGTTTGTCAATTTCTGTGTAATGGATGTGTGGATGTTTTGTTGTGAATGTCATTCTTATGCATTTGAGTTGTAGATGTATGTTAGAAATCGTCTGCAGGAATAAAGATACTATTTTATATCTGTGAGTGTGTTGTATTAAGTCTGGTTCTGTAGGCTAAGTGCAAGAATTGCACGATAAAGGGTGGAAACTCAGAGGGTGCAATCTTATTTATTTTAGTTTGATTTAATTTCTAAAAAAAATAGGAACATATAGAGTCATGAAGTTTGTATTTAATTTATGTTGGCAACTAGAGGAAGGGGAGGCAACCAGAGAGCCTTTTAGGGTGGGAATGTGATCCAAACTTTTTAATAAAATATTTGACAGAAGCAAAGAGATTCTAAACCTCATTATGTTAAATTGTGTCTTCTTCCTATGTTATTGTTTCTCATGTTCACATTGATACTTGTATTCCTTCTATTTAGTTATTCATTTTGTAGTAGCTACAATTCAATGAAACTTATGTTGTAGCTAGTTAAAAGTATTCCTTCAAAGTGCAGTTTTTCCTCTGTTTTGCTGTGAGCAAACAAGACCTGCATCTTAATTGTTTTTCCTAACTTAGAAGCTTTATTTGTTCATATTTTTTCCTCTGTTTTTCTATGATTAAAACAAGACCTATGATATTTTTATCCAATGTTATTCTTCTAATTGGGCACGGAGTTAGATTTATGATCCATGTATATCTGACTACCTTATCAGTTTTTGTTTAGCTACATATTCTATCCATCCTCATATTTTAAATGGATTTAGAAGACGAGGGCGTGCCTCTTTATTTCTATTTTGTAATGGTTGAAAGGCTCATTCAAACCTAGATCCAGAAGCATCAAATAGATGATCAATCAACCCATTATTATTTTCTTCAAAATGTGCTAAGGCTTAGCTATATTACATCCTAGAGTCAACTCTTGCAACAACAGGTACAACAAATTAAATTGGAAAAATGTTATGAAGTAGGAACATCATAATATCCTTCACTCCTATGAACACTATTAGAATCTTGGTAAACTCGGTAAAGGACTCATTATATATTAGGCAATGGAAAGGTGTCTATGAAATCCCATGTTACCATCACAAATTTTATATTAGTGAAATTGGACACTCACTATAGGTGGAATTAAAAACACATGCAATAGGAAATTCTAGAGATTAAACCTCTAAATAAACTCTGAGAGGGCACTCTCAAAAAATTAAATGGAGGCCACAATTATACCCAAGAATATAAGAATTGCAAAAAAATTGAAGTGCATACTTGCTTGAGAAAGATCAAATTAGCATTCATTTTACAACACATGCACATTCAAACTAAACACATCTACAACATGGACTAGAAAAATATCACTCTCAGGAGGCTACTGCTACTACTGCATCAATGGTGGAAACTGACACCGAACCATCTATCAACAACGAGGGTCTACAATCTAAGTTTTTCCACTACAAACATCATATAAATAGATATGCAAAAAAAAAACCAATAAACCATATATATATATTCTATGAAGGGACTAAAGATTATTAAGATACTAATATCCTCAATGAAACTATCATGTCTAGTGGCTTCTATTGACCCATAACATCTCTTCCCATACCTCAAACATCTGTTAGGGTCACATGAACTAGGATGGGAACAACTATTCTATACATTTTTCCTCCCTTGACTGACCTCTCCTTGTTTGAAGGCCCAATCCCTCCCACAACATCACCTGAAGTTTTTTCCCCGAGGCTTAATTCTATAAATGTGTTTTGATGCACAAAGCTACCGGTCAAAGTGTATATATATGCCTTGATGTAGCTTTAATGCTTGCCTCTATGGGAGGATGTTGGGAAGGAGGGTTAGGCATCCGGTTAGAAGGATAAGGACCTAGCTATGGGTCAGACCTAACATTTTCTCTCTCGTGCTTGGACTCACGATCCACCACATCATGGAATTCACAAATGTCAATGTAGTTGACATGGATACCTATACAAAAATCTCTCCATAATTTTCTAAGGAAATACAGAGGGAGATCCCTACTATTGTAAGGAGGATTGTGGAATTCCATAAGCCACCTATCTATCAAGTTTTTTAAAAATGGTTGGAAGGTGTACCAATCCATACAAATGCATCTCGTTATGACTGGTGGTTGTAATTCATTTTTGGGGTCCATAAACAATGTCATAGGGTCTTGTTTTGAAATGTTGAGGTTTCTAATTTGGTATATATGTAGACCCACTTTATAATATTCTAATAAAAATGTGAGTTAGTTGGCCTTGGGCATTTGCAATGGAAGATACAATGGTGTTTAGGGAAGTGGCTAGTGACACTTGTGAGGGTTCTCTCGTATTGTATAAGGGTTCTAAGACATCTTAACCCTGCATCAATTTTCATTTCCATGTTTATGTTTTCCCTTTCTGAGTTGGTGTTTGGTGTGTCTCTGTAGTTTGGGTTCTCTAAAAAAATCCATACTAATTAAGTGATTTGCAATTTAATAAAAAAACATTAAATTTAATTGATTTTTTATCATTTAAATAAGTTATGAAATAAAGAAAAAATCAAATTCCATCCAAATACTTACCTCTAATTAATTAATTGAAGAACATGTCACTAATTTCTCAAGCTCTTCTCAATTTGCTCAATTTCTCTCAAAACTCAAATAACGCCAACTTGTGCATGCTTGGCATCCTTTGTGGGGGTTCACGGAAGGTCAAAAGTGGCAAATAGGAGCGTTAGTGTGCACCCCATTTCCATTATTTTTCATCTCCGTGCAAGCACTCAAAGAACCATTAACTATGTATTAAAATTGGTGTGTGGATCCATGTCAAGTTAAAATGATGAGAGAGGTTAGAGTTTGACAAATACTCACTATTTTGGTAAGTATTTAAGGTGAAAGGCTTATATTTATTGGAAATGGGCATATTTAATCATTTTTTTGATAAAATTCATGAGAGCAGAGGCACACAGGAATAACATAAACAATAGATTATATTACTACCTTGTTACACACATACATAGCTACATATATAGTTGGATTCAGATCCAACCGATTCCATACTTGGAGGGAGTGGTTGAGAGAATATCTCAACAACTCCAACAAACCAAAACCAACTCTAAATTAATCATTAATTCTAACACCCTCCCTTAATGATTACATTACAAATAAACCACATATTACAATTCTCAAATTACAACATATATCTCTGTCTGATATGGTCTTCATCAGCACTCTCACCCACTTTGAAATCTCCCGGTTTACGCTATTTCTTCTCCACAACTTCGAGCTTCCCTCTCGACTCATTTAAGATAAAACCACTTCTGACCATCTTTGATGAATTTGTAGGATCAAAGATTCTTGACACCCCCGAAGAAGAGTCTAGATACTAAACCACCCTATTGAAATACTTCCATCTGTGAAATAACCCTGAAGAATAAATTTCAACAGTTTTGTAGGAAATTACTCTAGTTACAGAATGTATTCAGCAATCAATCCTCCAAAATGACCTTTGTGAATTTCAGGACTGAAGATCTGGCCATAAAGCCCCCTAAAGATTCTTCTATGATCTGGCCTTCTTTGTAATCATATAAAAATAGACTTTAAGCAACACACGCATATATACATATATATATATATATATATATATATATATATATATATGTATATGTATAAGTAGATCATCTAAGGTGGCTTCGAGTCACTCCCAATCTGGTGTTCTGTCCATGCAAACGTTTTGTAGCAGACTTCAAATGATGGATCTATGTGGCAACAATTTGTTGGTTGTAAATCTGAATCGTGGATGACAATGTCCTCGGCTGTTCCTCCAGAACTGTGGTATTTTCAACAGCGTCCTTCCGTTGGCAGCCACAACAACATCAATCAGATGTAGCACTTGAATTCCTCCCAGCGTTTCTTTCAGATGTTTAAAGAACGGGTTATATGCAGCGATTCTTCACAACCCAGCAACAACAGATCTTCAATTACAGGCAACGATTCACAGTTATCTCACGCCCCCCTTCTCTCTGACGCACAATTGATTACTTTTGCACAAATGGCAAGCATATGGCACGGTGGATGAATTGGAACGCAGGTAGACGACTCCTTTCAACGTAGACAGGTGTAGAACCGATGGCAAATGAGCAGCGATCACTCAAACAAAACACAAAGAAATTCACACAGTCGGCTTTCTTTAAATCTACTTCACCAGCGATGACTCCTTCACATTCCGTCTCCGCTTGATTTTCTTCGAATCTGGAAGAGCTCTCACATTCTCCTGGCCTTCCCGTGAGGGAATCAAGCCAGACCAGGCTCTGATACCATGATAAAATTCATGAGAGCAGAGGCACACAGGAATAACACAAACAATAGATTATATTACTACCTTGTTACACACATACATATCTACATATATAGCTGGATTCAGATCCAACCGATTCCATACTTGGAGGGAGTGGTTGAGAGAATATCTCAACAACTCCAACAAACCAAAACCAACTCTAAATTAATCATTAATTCTAACATTTTTAATCATAAATTTTAATCATATGATTATCAATTGAAGATATTGCCATATTCTTAATGTGAATTAGCATGAATTTTGGCAACCCAAATGAAAAAACAATAAAAGAGGTATTGCACTATTGTGTCAATTAGAATTACTGGCTTGGGAATTTTACTAGCATAATTTCTTTGATTTTCATAAAACAAATGCTTTCATTAGATAAATTAGTTTTGTAGATTTTCTTATTTTAACAAACTTATATATCTTTCAATATTCTAATTGTTTTCTTTTTCTTTAAATATTTTTAGTTATTTTCTTCTTCACATATTTTAACAAACTTGTATATCTTTTCTTAATTTTTTCTTCTAATTAGCCATATGATGATTCTTCTCTTCTTTTTCAAATATTTTAATAGATTTGTGTATCTTTCCATTTCTTCTACAAATTATCTATATAAGTAAAAAAAATAAACAACAATTAAGAGTAACTTGGCATTGGACCCACCAATTTAAAGAAAACCCTAATTGACACTAGGCTATGAAAATTTCTGGTTAGTAACTCAGGAAATGAGGTAGTAAATAATTTGATCAGTTTAAGTTAAATTTACTAATGATTAAAGGTTCTCTCTTGACATGCCAGATATGCCAGGAAGCTCATTTACCTGGGTAAAATTCAGAAATAATAAGTATTCATTCACTAAGTACATTACATGCAAATTTTTAGGTATTGTTTTCACATTAATCTAGCAAGGAAAGGAGAATATGAAAGGGTTGCAATTATGGTTTCTGCTATTAGTAGGTGTAGGTGTATGGTAAATATGGTAAACTGTGGTAGAAATGTAAATCTAAAGAAAATGTTAATATTGAAGTAAATTTATAATTTCAAGTAAGTTTGCTAAAGGACACCCTCAAAGTTATAAACATGAGGTTTCATTCATTGATTTGGAAGGATGGCCAAAAATATGCCAGCATCTTCAATTGATAACCATACTATTAGAATTTATGGTTAAAAAATAATTAAATATACCCATTTCCAATAGATGTAAGCCTTTAAAAATAATAACTTAAATGTGTTTATGGTGGGCTTATCCATGGTATTGGTCAGGTAATATGACTCGACCTCAATTTTATAGGACAACTCTTCTTGAAATTAGCCATGACTGAACGAAAATAAGCAGTAGTCGAGAGTCCCTTAGCATTGTATCATCAACCAATTTCTATCCCTCCAATCATTATCGTCTATTACTCCCAACTTGTAACGACCCTTGAGTATTAAGTATAATTAATTTAATAATATAATCCTAAAAGATTAGCTAAAATACATTTATGTCTTAAAATAACAATTCTAATTTATTATTATTAATGAGTTAGTCATGATGGTTAATGATTCATTTAAATATTAATTAATT
>ML783242.1:1152001-1173268 GCA_009831015.1 Picea engelmannii | reverse complement strand
ATTTTTGGAGAGCCTTGATAAGCTCCATCAAAGAATTCCCAAGGCTTTGTGAAATCAATACGGGGCTCATGCAATACCCTTTGGGATTTAATATTAATATTAATATCAAAATTGATGCCCAAAATAATTTTTTATTTTTTTTCCTAAATAAATTTTGGTCGTCGCATATCTGACGACAACTTTTATCGATGTGATGGTTTTGCTATATAAACATCGAAAATTTGTTGTCGAATAGGCGACGACAACTTCTATTGATGCGACGTTTCAACTATATAAACAATGAAAAGTTGTCGTCAAATAGGCGACGACAACTTCTATCGATGCGTCGGTTTAGCTACATAAACAACAAAAAGTTGTCATCGAATAGGCGACGACAACTTCTATTGATGCGTTGGTTTAACTATATAAAAAACAAAAAGTTGTCGTCGAATAAGCGATGACAACTTCTATTTATGCATCGGTATAGCTACATAAACAATAAAAAGTTGTTGTCGAATAGGCGACGACAACTTCTATTGATGCAATGGTTCAGCTATATAAACAATGAAAAGTGGTGTCGAATATGCGACGAAAACTTCTATTGTTGCATCGATTTAGCTACATAAACAACAAAAATTTGTCGTCGAATAGGCAACGAAAACTTCTATTGATGTGTCGGTTTAACTATAAAAGTTGTTGTTGTAATTTAGACGAAAAGTTGGTTTGAGATTATTTGCCTATATCGTCGCTTGTGCAGCGTTTGATCAAGTTTGTCGCAAATGCCACATCACCTAAACCGACATTTCAGAGACTCCAAATTCATCGCCATATCAATGACATAACATCACATAAGCATCGAAACAACCATCACAAAATGGGCTAAATATGCTAGTGTTGGATTGATGAGATTTGTTGACTAATATGGGTTTTTTTTTTCGTTTTCTATGCAGGTGAGTATTCATTATTGCAGGTGGTTGGAACTAGGGAAAGTCTCTCTATCCTAGAGTATCTTGTCTCCTTCAAGGTTCTTCTCGGTAGAATACTTGGGTTTTTTGGGTCACTTTTTTTTTGTTTCAGGGTTTCGAATGAAGGGTGCCAAGGTTTCAATTAAATCCTTTAGGGTTTGTTCGATTTTATCTCTTTAATATTCTACTTAGGATTCTCATACTCTGATCCTATTCAACCCAGGTTCAGACTTAGTAAGATTCCAAAAAAATCCCTCCAAAACTATCATCCCCTCTAGTAGACCAGAAGGAAACACAACACATAGAGTGCACTACACAGTCTCACCTGAGATAGCTCTATGGGTGGCTGCAATACTCAGGTGTTTGCAACTAGGGAATGAGTGGAGATATACAGTTGTACTTTGTAATCTTCAGTCTAGAATCAAATTATAGCATTGATTCCATTCATGCATGTGAAATACCAGATATAACTAGTTAATTTATTCATCTAACATTCACAACTTAATAGCAATAAAGACACATACATTCATTCACATAACACAGGTGTTATCATGGTTCACCCCCTCATGGGCTATGTCCACAAAGATCTGTATCTTAGTCTCTTTATTATGGTTCAAGAATATGTCACGTCACGCATTTTTACAATCTTAGATCCCACTCTCCTCAATAGGATGCTCGATCACTGCGAGGATGACTAGATCGTACCAGGCTCCTCAGCCTGCGATCTAACCCTTGGGATCGAGTCTCTCCTAGCTTCCCTATCTCACCATCTTACTGAACTGTACAATTCTTACAACTTTCTCCTCCTCGGTCAACTCTCGTTCCATCCCATCTTCCTCTAAGTACTACCTATTTATATTATTGTCTCATCAGCCATTAAAATACATTACAAAAACCCTAACCCTAGCATCGTTAGGTCTTCCTTGCATGTGCACCTTTCCTTCTTTGATTACACGTGCTACTTTTCCTTCCAACTATCCTTTCCTCCTTACATGCTTCTCTCCCAAAAATAGCCTTTTCTCCGGACTAGGCCTACATCCAACAAGCCCCCAACATTGACATGTGGCTTGTCCTGAGCCACATATACTTTGTGCACTTCTTTGATAGCTCCTGTGAGAGTCAAGAACTTCTCTGTGAGTTCCCTTGCTTGTGTGTGAGCCTGCACGGTCTTTTCTCTGAGCACATCCAATACTTGCACTGCAACCTCCTCGTTGATCATCTTTGTGCACTCTTCCTGAATTTGTGCCATGTTATTCTTTTCCTCCTTTGCCTGTGCAATAACATCCACTACTCGCTCTTGGAGAGGTTCCATTTGAGCTTGTTGATCCTTCTTTTGTGTCTGCATGACTTTGAGTTCTGCTTGAAGATTTTTCATATCCTGTACTTCTTTGAGGTGCTCAGTGATTGACATCATCTTTGGCCTCTTCTTGAGGTCTTGGATAGTTGCGCTTATATTCTCCTCTTCATGGTCCCATTGCTAGACCTGTTGATCCTACTCCAACTTTGTCCATAGCTCAGTTTCTCTATCGAACAAGTCGGCAGATGCACGGACTCATCATTCCATTTCCTCCATCTTCCCTATTTCTTCCTTATTCCTCTGCTCCTTTACCTCCGAGGGAGTGGTAGGGATGACTTTTTCCTAGAGTTTCTCGATCTCCTGTTTGTATTGATTGATTGTTTGCACAATCTGATCAATCTTCTGCGTCGTTGTGAGCTCTGTTGTTTTCTCTCTCTTTGGAATTATATCATACGCTATATCCAATCCCTTCTCGAGCCTATCCACATGATCCTTGTCATCCTTGGTCTCGAGCTTAACCTGCTCGAGCACCAACTCAAACGCTTCTCTACTGTCCTTCGTCTACTACAATTATGTTTTGTCAGTGCATGCAGGTGACTGTACCTCCTATGTGACATTGACTTGTAGTTTATAAAATTCCTTGGTTGGTATTCGCTCTATTACCAAATGTATTTTTTCCATATCTTTTAAGGGTTTGTGACCTACAATTTCATCCATGTGCAACATGTTGGGTGTAACATGAAAAGTTGAGCTTGGCTGTGATATCATCTGGATCGTATCCTGCTCACTTGGTGCAGCCTTGGCTCCTGCCTGTGATGCTGCAGGGATTGACTCTATTCCTCTTCCTATCCTTTGCGTTTCTCTAACCTTCTCTAGGAGATGCCTCATGTCGACCAACTCTTCCTAGATCCTGTCCCTTTGGCATTTGGCTTCATCAAAATCCTTCGTTGTTCGGTCCTAGACCATTTCAGCCACGAGGTTCACCTCATCCTCATTGATTGTATATTCTAGTGACATTTTGTGCAACTTGGATTTCTTGTGCGCACCCCTTGTGTGTATGATCGGCCTCTTGCGCTGGCCTTGCTCCTATTTAGTATAACTTGATGTGGTCCCCTATGTTGTCTGAGTCTCTTTTTTTTGTTCCTATGGCATCGGGTGTTGTTGTTCTTCCTCGCCTAGGTGGCTTTCTTGGAAGCACCTCCTTTCTTATGTTGCGTGAGCTTCTGTCCTGGCTTTGTATTATTGGGTGTCGTTTTGTCTCTTGTAGGTGTTTGTTCTTTCCCTACATTTTCCTCCTTGTCTGTCGACATCTCTTGATTCAGGACTGGAACTCTCTAGTCATCCTACCAATCCTTGATAACCATCTCTATGTCCTCTTCCTTGATGCAGTACCATAGTTGTAAACATTCCTTATTGATATTCTTTTGTTCTTAGATCCATACCACATGCCTGGTCACTTTGAAGTTGGCTATTCCCTGATATTGTGCGACCACATCTGGTGTAACCCACCAAGTGTTGGCAATTCTTTTCTGTAGGTTGTTGTAATACCCTGGGAACATGCCTATGTTGTCACTTTTTTTTTTGGGGTTTGAAGTGCACCCTAATATTAGGTATCACGTTGCGCGACAACAAATGGATCTCTGAAAAAATTATGTATATTTAGGCTCCCTCCATTCGACCAAAGTGATTAGGATGAGTAGCCAGGAATAGTGAAAATTTGTCCCCAGGTCCTATGTGTCCTTCCAGTCTTCAACGAACATATTTGAAAAGTATAGGACCCAAATAAGTATGTTTCCCTCCACACACTCTACTACAGCTATGATGACCCTGATAGGGACTTCATCCTTGCGACACTTCCTAATAAATTTGAACACCATGAGTTTTGTGGCCATCCTGATCGCTGCATCACTGATGCGCTTAATTATGATTCAATGTGACTCTCTTTCTGTGCCATATGTATTCTTCATTTCCTCAACCAATGCCTTCTCCTTTTTTTTGTCATTGAGGAATTGCACAGGGATCTCCCCCCCATATGGCAGCCCTGTAACATATGCAATGATATCTATGTCTATCGAGACAGGCTCCTCCACCCATAGGTATCCTCCGTGGGTAAATGACATCAATTGCTTGACGTAGTTTTTTACATATTGACCCCTTCCAAAGTCCGGGATCTCCAACAGGATTAGAATCGCGCGGTGTTGGCCAGTTCGTATGCCCACTATTTTGGTTGGTTAATTGGTTCGCCAAAGGGTCCTATATCCACGGTATCCAAGAAAAAATTCTTTACAAACTTCAGAAATGTGTCTGTGTCAGTCACATCATGATCTGAGTACTGTAGTTTTTCCATGCAGCCTAACAGGTTAGCTGTGACACACCCCCCCTCCAGAATGCATGGTAATACTATGGTTGTTACAACCTTCCTGTGTGGTGATCTTGCTACTGGATTCTTTCCCTTCCACTGTGATGGATGAATCGAGGTTCCAGCCTCAATTTTTCTTTCCCCTATGTACCCCTCTGGTCGACCAGTGATATCTTCTACCATGCCCTCCTTTTTCTCCTTCGATGCTACTTTGTGTGACCTTTCTGGTGTAGTCGCTTCTATCTAGTTTGGTGCCATACCATTAACCCTCGAGGCTTCCTCAGTTTTTTTAGAGTGTGAAGTATTTCCTACATCCTAGACCTACTGGTTCTATCCTACTTCCGACATATCGATATCTATTCTCACTGTTGTTGTCTGTTGGGTTTCCTCAACCACTGGTGTGGGGTTCATTGGTTCCATATTGGGTGACGAGATTTCATCCAAGTTGATGAATTCAATAGGTCATGGTGGTGCTTGTTCGCTTCCCTGGGGTTGTTGTGGTGCTCTGAGGTTGCTTCAAGGTCCTCTACAGGCCTGGGTCGATGCTCCTAGTTTGGGTGGTGCCATGGTGGTAAAAATGGTCTCTACCGAGCTTAATTCGCTCTATAACTCTTGCAAACTTTCTCTCTACTCTTTGTACTCTGTCGCTCTGTGCTTTTCTAAATTTCACAATAATCTTTCTGATCCCCGCATGCTTGATTTATATAGGACTCGTGTGAAACTTCTCAGAGACGTTACCCAAGTTGTGTTTTAAATGAAATGGTGCTTCCCGCATACTTTCCATTGAATTCCCTTGACATCTTCAGTTGGCACGATTAATGCAGTGCCCCGTCAATCGTTCTTGGTATTCAATTTTGATAGCTACCGTTAGTGGGTGCCTATTTTTTGTAACCCCCATTTCTGGTGTTTCCGCCTTTTAGTGACCTTTGGTCCTTTCTCTGTCATGCTAATGTTTTTGAGTGCGCATGAGCATTCTATTTCTGGTGCACTACCCCTCTTTTAGATGGTTTCTATCATTTGATNTTTTTTTTTTTAAGTGCTAGAAGGTCGACTATCCTTATATAGCTTCATTCGACTCCCATTGATCATTCCTCTGAGTTGTGTTCCTCACAAATCCTTCAACTATATAGATCCCCCATATGTGATAGTATTTACTTTGTATGGTCCCAACCAATGCATTCTGAGTTTTCCTGGGTGTTGAAGAGATTTACTGTCGTATAGCAAGACTAGGTCTCCTCCCTTGAATTTTTTCCTCTTGATATGTCTATCATGGAAAGCTTTGTCCCTTGCTTTCTATACTTATTGGTGAAACCTTGCTAGAATCCTATATTCTTCCATGATCATTAGCTGACTTAACCTTTCTTGTACTATGCCTTTCTCTGTCATGTTTGTAATTACTGTGACACACATACTATGTACCAAAAATTCTAATGGAACCACTGCTTCTTGTCCATACACCAACCTGAATGGTGTCTAACCTGTCAATTGTTTACATGTGGTCCTGTATTCCCACAGTACTGATAGTATCTTCAAGTCCCAATCATCCCTATTAACATTTCATATCTTTGTCAGTGCATTTTTGAGGAACTGATTAAAGGCTTCCACTGTTCCATTTTCTTGAGGATGATATGGTGTACTCTTTTGATGATAAATTTCAAACTCCTTAGTCATCACCTTAATAGTGTTGTTAATGAAGTGAGTACCTTGGTCACTCATCAAAATCCTTGGGCATCCAAATCTAGTCATCACGTGCTCAAACAAGAATTGTGTTATTGTTTCTGAGTTGTAATATTTTACTGTTGTTGATTCTTTTCATCCTATCAAGTATTCTGTCGCAGTAATAATGTACCTTGATCAGATCTTTTTGTTGGTGGGTTAATTGGTCCCACAAAATCTATTTCCCATTTTTCAAATACTTATAAGGTTACTTATGGTCTCAGGGGCATCTCATCCCGCCTATTCGGTTTTCCAACCCTATCGCATACATCACATCTCTGGCAGTAGTCCTTTGAGTCCCTCTGAATAGTCGGCCACCATAGTCATGCATGCAATACCTTCTACGTGGTAGCTTTCCCTGCATAATGTCCTCCTACTATTTCCTCAAGGGATTCTGCTAAAATCCTAGGTCTTTCATGTTCTAATACCCATCTTTGCAAGATGTTGTCTACACCCATATTGTATAAGTGTTCTGCAATCAATTATAGTCTGCAGCCCCAACTACAAGATTTTTCTTCTACGTAGTGTTTAATTCTTGTGGTGCAATTCCTATTCTCAAGAATTGAATGATATCCGCAAAATATTCATCAGCTACTTGGACTGAAAATAACTGTGCGTTGGGAAACTTTTCCTCTAGATTTGTAGGTTCCTCTCCATTGGTGATCCTTGACAATTGATCAGGTCATGCATTCAACTTCCCTGGTTTGAATATCACTTCGAAGTCAAATTCTTGAAACAAAAATAACCATCGACNATTTGAGAGATGAATGGTATGTAAACATCTTAAAATGTTTTCCCAATAAGTAATGTATGAACTTCGGAAGCGCATAAACCATAGTGATCCTTCTCTTTCTGTGGTATTGTAATTCTCCTCCACCTCTGACAGTTTTATGCTAGCAAATGTTATAGGATTGTCCAATTCTCCTACTCCTGCCTGTGCCAAAATAGCTCCAAGTGTTATGGATGATGCATCTACATGCATGTGGAATGTATTTTCCCAATATGGGAATACTAGTATTGGTGCGGTTACCATCCTCTCTTTTAGGGTGTCCAATCATCACTAGTAGTCTTCATTCCACTGAAACTTGGTGTCTTTCCTTAACAATTTCTCCATTGATGCAGTGATTTACACATACCCTTTTATAAATTTCCTATAGTATCTTGTGTGTCCCAATGTTTCTCTTAACTGATGTATTGATTTTTGTGGTGGTAGATTAACAATTATTGCAATCTTGGCAGGATCTACTAGAAAGCCTTTTTTGCATACTATATGGCCCAATAGTATCCCAAAGGGTTTTCTGAAGATGCACTTATTGATGTTTAACAATATATGACATTGTCTTCATATTTATAATATCAGCCTCAAGACCTCTACATGGTATTGCAATAGACTATAGACTATCCAATCATCCAGATATACCTCTAGAAACAGGTGGATGAATTCTTTGAATGTGGCTATGAATACTCTAGAAAATATTGTTGGTGCATTCTTCAGTCCAAACAACATTACTGTGTACTGGTAGGATCCCCATTCTATGGAAAAAGTGGTCTTGTACCTGTCTTCTGGAGCTATCTTGATCTAATGGTAGCTTGAGAATTTGTCAGTGAATGAGTAAGCTTCCTATCTTCCTACATTATCCAACACCTCATCTGTGAAAGGAGTGGGGAATGGGTCATGTAGGCATGCATCATTCAACTTCCTCAAGTCGACACATATCCTTATCCCTCCCTATTGTTTCTCCTAAATTACCATAGGGATTACCCATTCAGATTCCTCCACAGGTTCTATGATTCCAACCTCTAACATTCTATCAATTTCAGCTTTGAATTTTTTCTCATGGATCGGATTTAGTCTATATGGTCTTTGCTTGATTCGTCTTGCCTCATATCTGAGAGGTATATTCATTTCCCCTAGCTCTCCTTCTATTCCTTTCATTTCTGTGAACGTTGTTGGGAATAGGTCGTTGTACTCTCGCAATAACTCTGTTATGGTCTCCACTGTTTGCTCATCCTAGTAGTCTCCAATGCTAGCCATTTTGGGATTCTCAACTGTCCCAATGTTGACTTTCTTCACCTTGATAGGCACAAAAAATAATTTTGATTCTAGAGGTGGACCTTCCACTTCCTCAATATGAATGTTTCATGGATCATCTTCATCTAGTGCTTCTTCCTGCACATGGTAGCATGACAGTATTTCTTTTATTGTATGTTTGTTCTGTTGTTGGTCTTCTGTCATGAGTTCAACTTCTGGTTCTTTAATGAATATCACCCCTTTGATTCATTTAAGTGTTGAATTTGTGTTGGGTTTCTCATGTTCAAATGAGAAAGTGATTGTAAAATTTGGTTGTAATACTATCTAGTTTGTATTTCCTACGCACAATTCCTAGTATGTATACTAGTTTGTTGGGATCCCTTCTAATGTGTGAACAAAATGATGAGGCCATTCCTCGGGTGGTGCCATCCTCCATAGTGTTATGCAATTATCCAAGTGTTATGTTGGAGCCCCCTGTCCGTCATATTTCTACAGTTGGTTTCTTCCCTGTTCTA
Organism: Picea engelmannii; assembly: GCA_009831015.1. Lineage (NCBI taxonomy): Eukaryota > Viridiplantae > Streptophyta > Pinopsida > Pinales > Pinaceae > Picea > Picea engelmannii. The sequence goes on along the minus strand of ML783242.1, from coordinate 1,164,405 downwards.
CACCAAACCTAATGCGCACCAAACCTAATGCGCAGTAACCACTTACATTGGTACCAGTCCTTGATTGTTCCTTTGTGCGCACCCCACCATATTGCAGGTGTTTCCTTGAGTGATATATCTAGGGATAAGAGCCTCTAATTCTATAAAAATTAATCTTCGTATCGTGTTAATAAAACTTCTAAGTCATTCACCCCATGGAAGCTGGGAGGTTCTCTTATCTCTGTACCTACCCATCTTATTGCATGGTCTATTATTGCGCATATTCTTGTGGAGACTTCGTGTAACATCTTCTTCCAATTTTCTAATCCTGTATCTAAGTCTGACGCACATGAGGTGATTCTTCTCCAACTAAGTACCCCATCCACAATTGGGTTCACATAATCTTCTTCTCGCGCGATTGTTATGTACAACTGGTTAATTTCCTCCAGGTCCAAGCAAGTAGGTTCCACAAACCTTTCCCCTTCTGATGGGTCCAATGGGGTGATGACTTTGTATTCTCCTGACTCAAATTTGATCCTCCTCATCTTTAAGTTGATCATGGCATGATTGTCAAATGCCCAATCCAAGCCAAGTAATGCTGGATAAGGTGTTCTTCCATCCACTATCTCTATTACTTCGAAGTCAACTTTAGTGCACATTCCATCCAGATCTAATGTCACCCCTTTTAGTCTTCCAATTGGCAGAACTTTGTATTGATTTTCTATTTTTAGATGAACCAGTGAATATCCTAATGTGGGCTCTCCCATACACTGCCATGTCTTCTTGGGTAATACATTCAATTAGGATCCTAAATCTAGTATAATATCCCCCATATTGAAATCTCTAGTGTTGGCGTTTAGTGTGAATTCTCTGCTTGTTCTCCTCCTTGTATGTAGATGATTAACTATTTTATGTTATATCTTTCCTTCCGCCTCTATGCTACATATTTCTAGCATATTTTGTAACACTTTAACAGATGATGGATCATTTAGTAGTTTAACATGGGATTGCAAAAAACCTTTAATCGTACTTACTTGTCCTAGGGGTTGTGTTTCTTTGGTGTGATCCAATGATGGAGGAATATCATACGATGGTACTTCCTGGGTATGCTATGCAATTGATGTCGATGAAATATCGGGCTTTACGAATTCTTGTCTGGCCTGCTTGAATATCTCCTTTTTGTTCTACGCATCAAACTGCTTCCTTGGTTCGACATTCTTCTTCACCCATTGGTGTTGTGTTGGATCTTGTATTACTACGTCGTTCCCTATCTTAGCTCCTCCTCACGTAACTATGTTTATGTTTCTTCCTTCATCCCTTTATTATGCTAAAATCCACTCAACATTCTGTTTGTTTGGATTCCTCTTCTCCTAGATTCTTCCCAATAGTGTAGGACATTCTTCTGTGTCATGATCGGATGCGCGACAATGCATACACATCGTAGGTGGAAGTGGACATTCTCTTGCATAGTGTCCTGGTTGTTGACAGTTGTGGAATACCACTGGTCCTTTGCCTCTACCAAAGCCTCTTCTTGATCTTCCTCCACCTCTGTAGCTAGCTCGATCTCCTCATGGTGCATTGTATTGAGGAGCCTGGTTATACTGTGTGGGATTATAGTGTGGTTGCACGGTATTGTATTGTAGCTACGTAGTGTTATATTGTTGCTACGTAGTTTTATATTGTTGTTGCACAGTGTTGTACAGGGCTGGTACTTGGTTAAACTGTGGTGTGACTTTCCCGATCATCATTTCTTCCTGCACCCTATAAGCATCTGATGTTCTTTCCCTCATCAAGTCCATGGTCCTACAATATCTTTCAATATGAGCTCTTAGGTATTGTCTGGTACTTCTACATCATGGGGCAATGATACATATCATGCCCTTGTTTCTTACAGATCTCACACCATATTCCTCTTGTCAGCAATGGGTTTGGCATTCTTATTGCCTTGTACTGCACAAATGTTGGACATTCATTCTTATTGTGTCCTTCTATCCTACATGTGGTACACCAAACAAATTCTCTTTTGTCCTTACCTTTGTTCTGGTTTAGCTAGAATGTTAATTTCCTTAGATCCTCCTTCATCTCCTCTATGGCTGGACCTGTATTCTGTTATTGGTTCCCTTCCAGTTGTAGGGCTACCTGTAGAGCCTCTTCATGTGTTTGGAACTTTCGTTGTCGCAACGGGTATTTCAAGTGTGGTAGCAGTGAATTGACGAACATATGCCTATGTTGTATATCTGTCATGATATACTTTAGCTTTCCATTCAATCGTTTGAATCTCTGTTCAATCTCCCATCCAGATTCTCCTAGTTTTTGTCTGATCTCTATGATCTCATTCATGTATTGATCCTCTGAACTAGGCTTCTGGAACTCATTTATCAATAGCTTATTGATATATCCAATCGTTCTGTTTGTCTCTAGCAGGTTGTTTGCAACTAAACTCATGTATCAATATAGTGCGTGATATCTTAGCATGATAGCTACCTGCGCAATTTTATTTTCCTCATCTATGATTTGTTTTGCTTCCTAGATCTTTTTACAAATGAACAACTTCTTCTCTCGGTCCTCCGACGCTTCTCCTTTTAATTCGGGTAACCTGATGGTGGGGTGATGTCCTGCCATCCTGAATGTTAAACTAATACCTCTGCGCGATGTAGATACTTGACTAACACTTCCTGAACTGGCTCCCCAATTTGTTTTCCTTGTTTAGATGTACTTCTTGATGTCTTCCTTCCCCTTAAATTCAGTTGTATAAATGGTGGTGTTTATCTTGGTGTATTCATCGCACATGGGTTTATGGGTTCCACACTGACACTGATATGGATAGGAGTGCTACCTTCTATTCCCTCCCTTGGACCTCTCGTCTTCCTCTCATATGTCTCGCGCAGGATTTCCTCAATCTGCTCCATAACCCAGAGATCCTCCGCCTCTTGTTCATCACTTTCCAGGCCCTCCCTCATGGCTACGACTCTCTTCTTGGTGTTCACCTTATATTGGTAGGGTACTCCACTTCAAATTCTTCCAGTTGTTTCCATGATTCGCTTGATCTGGTCTTCATCCATCATGATTGGGTCCAAGGCCTCCTCCTTTCCTTTATCCCTTTCTCCTTCCATTTCTCCTTCTCCTGTCAGTTCTTCCCCCCTTCCCCCATGTATGTAGGGAAGTTTTAGATGTCTGAATCCATTGTCATTACTCCTTTTTTACAGATTAATATCTTAATATAAGTATATAACGATCTGATGTACCTACCTTGACGTCCCTTCAATAAATCTTGTTCTACCGCACTATAAGACTTCGTTGTATCTACTGCAAATTTTGTGATAAATCTTGCAACAATGTTGTCTAACCTGAAATCTACTTCCTGCGTAAATGTATTCTCAACTTATTGTAACTTAGTGATCTCTACAAGATTCCACTCTAGTTGTCTGATCCGATTTGTGGGATGTCTTTCTTTCAACCTTTTTATCCACTCTTTCAACACATGTGGGAAATCACAGAAAAATACTTGATGCAAGTCGTTGACTATGTTTGTCCAGATATTTGTGCTGTGTCAACTTCGGATTTCTGCTATCTTTCTGCGCAAAATCCAACTCCTTTGTTTTCAACCAACTTTCGATCTCTGCCTTCGTTGGATTCCATGGTCTCAACATCCCCTATTAGATTCTCATTATCTCACCGTTTTGACATCCGATATGGAATTTTTTTTATTCATCTTTAGCAGATCTCATTCACTCAATCCCATTCTATTCCATCCAACCGACAACATAACCATTTGTTTCCTTTTTTCTCTTTACTTTTCTACTTAGGATTCTTCTACTCTGATCCTATTCGACCCAGTTTCATACTTAGTAAGCTCCCAACAACATCCCTCTAAAACTATTGCCCCCTCTAGTAGACCAGAAGGCAATGCAACACACAGAGTGCACTGCGCAGTCTCACCCGAGATAGCTCTATGGGTGGATGCAATACTCAGGTGTTTGCAACCAGGGAATGAGTAGATATCTGTAGTTGTACTTTGTAATCTTCAGTCTAGCATCAGATTATAGCAGTGATTCCATTCATTCATGCAAAATACCATATCTAACTAGTTAATTTATTCATCTAACATTCACAACTTAACAACAATAAAGACACATACATTCATTCGCATAACACAAGTGTTACCATGGTTCACCCCCTCCTGGGATACATCCACATAGATCTGGACCTTAGGCTATTTATTATGGTTCAATAATATGTCACGTTGTGCGTGTTTACAATATTAGATCTCACTATCCTCAATAGGCTCCTTGATCCCTATGAGGCTGACTAGATCGCATCAGGCTCCTCAACCTGTGATCTAACCCTCAGGATCAAGTCGCTCCTATCTTTCCTAACTCACCAACTTACTGACTTGTATAGTTCTTACAAATTTATCCTCCTCGTTTTTCTCTCCTTCCATCTCATCTTCCTCTAAGTACTACCTATTTATATGCTTGGCTCATCATCTATTAAAATACATTACAAAAACCCTAACCCTAGCATTGTTAGGTATTCCTTGCATGTGGGCCTTGCATGCTTCTCTTACACATGCTTCTTTTCCTTCTAGTTCTCCTTTCCTCCTTACATGCTTCTCTTCCAAAAATAGCCTTTTCTCCTGACTAGGCCTGCATCCAACAGGGTTTCATGCCCAAGTTTTCAGAGTTGTTTAAGGAACAAATTTCCTAACTTTCATGTGGGTGGGTAAGCCCTAGGTTTCAGTTTTGAAACCAGGCTCTGATGCCATATGTCATGCCCTTTAAGGGATTCACAGCTAAAGTAAATTTGTATTTTTGTTTTTACACGACAGAGAACTTATTTCTTTCTTAGTTACAAGATTGAACAAATAAAATTAAGTAGTCACATACTATATATATAAATGTCATAACTTGAATTTAGAGTAAAAAACAAATAATTATGGATTACCTCTTGAAGAAGGTTGTCCTTCTGAAACTGCCTACCTGAAACTGTTTCCTCCCAGCCAGCTAGAACAGAGCCTCTTCAGCTCCCTAGCTCCAGGAAATTAGATTTCCAGGCCCTCGAGCCCAAAATCCCAACAACTAGTCCACAAGCCCAAAACTACTCAAAGTTTACAACCAATTCTCCTCCCCATTCTCCCAAAATTTTGTTTCCTTTTTCCTTTTTTCTGGTTTCTCCTTCCTTGCAAATAAATAATGTATCCCCCCTTCTCCAAGTCCAAATCCCTCTTCCTTATCCTTCTCTCTCGAATCTTTCCCCTCATTAATTTCCCATCTGGCTTATCTTTTGTCATTAATTATGTATCTACCTTTTATAAAATAAAATAACCCCCTCCCTTTTTTGTTACATTACTTAATTCAAAATAATAACTTAATAAAATGATAAAATCTAATTATTTCAATAATTAATTTACTTAGATATATTGATGATTAAATAATTTACTTTCAGTACATTAATGACTTGATTTAATTTAATCAATCATGATTATTAATTAATCTAATTGGGTTGTTACATCTATTGTCAAACTTGTTCTTTAGATTGCATTATTTTTGTTCATTTTGTGCTCAGTTATTTGTAAGTATTTTATCATTAAAGTGTATTTGGTTAGATAAGTATTTCACATGTAAATTGAAAACAATCAAGAGATCATTATTATTTCGAATATCAAGTAGATGTTTATATGTATTTAAAATAATCAACATCTAAGGATTTTTCGGATCAGAGATCCAACTTGGTGAAATATTTTTTTTTCTACAACTGATCTAATAGATCATTGATCCTGGAAGAGGGTACCTATTTTTTAATGTAATCTTGTTCAATTCTCTATAGTCGATACACATTTGTCTAGTCCCATCCTTCTTTGGCACATTTATAATAGGTGACCCACAAGGTGAGGTGCTTGTTCAAATTAAAACCTACTCCAACAACTTCTCCAACTACTTCTTCACTTAATTTGCTTTTAGAATGGATTTTCTATAAAATACAATATTCGACAATGTGGAGTATCAAAATAACTATATTCCATGCTTCACTTCACTCTTGGTTGGTATCCCTTTAATCTCCTGGAACACTCCTCTATACTCTTATAGTAACTCCTCCAACTGATGTTTCTACTCTTTAGTGCACCCTTCCAGGGATTCCTTTACTCATATTGTCTCATCCTCAATTTGATTATCTATTAAGAAGAGTAAAGCATATTTATTATTGGAACTAATCAAGTTCTTATCTTGGTTGGCACTTACCATTGAGATATTTAACTTTCCTTTATGCTTGTTGATGATGTAGGACTTCCCATCCTTGATTAGTCGATATTGGTTACCTCTATGCATGAATATTGCATTTCTCATATACATGTAGGGGATTCCAAACACTACTCCACATATGTCAAGGGGTACTACGTCCAATTTCAATTCATCAATAAAATCAACACTTATAACAAATTTAATCTTACATTGTTTTCTTACCTTGGTATTTTCATCCTTGTTTACCCATCCCAATGGATATTGGATAGCATGATCGTGAACCTCCATCCAATATTGTTGACCAGATCCATTGCAATGAGGTTATCCTTTGAACCAAAGTCAAACAAAGAATCTATCTTGGTTTCCTTGACCGAGATCTTGATGTGGAAGAGTTTAGTAATATCATTCTCTTCCTCATGATGAATGACACTCAGATTCACCTCCTTATTTATTGATGTGCAAAGAATATTCTCATACACATAGGAGTTTTTCTCAACCTAATTTCTTGAATATGTGGCTAGAAGATTCTTTTTATCTGCATCCTTCTTGTGGTTCTTCGGGTTCAATTCTACATGTAATTTCCAACACTTTTCCTCACCATTTCCATCAATCTTACAATAGTTACAATGGTTGATCGGATCATTTCACTGATATGAAATAGTTGTCATCTTTTGATCCTTTCCCCCTTTCAACTTCTTCTTTCTCCTTGGAAGCTTCTTGGTGTTATTTCTTCTTGGAACCGCTTGGAATCCCTTTCTTATGCCCTATGTTTTTTAGATATTGTTCCTATACACATGCTTCATCCACCGTCCTTATCTTTAAAAACATCAATTTATTTCATAAATGGATATGTAGACCCCCTAGATACTTGAGGAATACATCTAGGCTCTTGGGAGAGATACCTAGCATGAAGATAATATTCCTAAACTTGGTGGTGTACTCCTCTACACTCTTCCCTTTCTTCTTTCTAAAGTAGTTTCATTAGATCCATTGGTCCTCTACATACCCGATAGTGGAGAGTTGGGACTTGATGAGGGTTTTGAAGTCCTACCACATAGTTACTGGAAGAATACCCACCAACCCAAGTGTTTATGTATGGATTTCCCACTAGGTTAAAGGATGGCCTCAACTTCAATCTAGCACATGATATATTTTTTTCTTCATCTATATGTGAATGTTGAAATAAACTTCTAGTTGTTGCAACCAAAGTATCAATTTTAATTCATCGATCTCACCTTGTTATGGATTTATTTCCACTTTTTCTTCCATATTGAATAGAGACCGTGAATAGTTTATGGCATGGGAGATCGACTTCTCTTTCTTGGGTTCTTTCCATGACTCCTTTTCTAGGTCTTCGTTATCCCCTATCGTTATGTATGACCTGATCCCTGAGTTCGATCCTCCAAATTATATCAATGATCTGAGATTTCTTTCTATAGCTTCCATGAGGAGGGACGTATTTCAAGATATGTCACTGAATTGCTCTTCTAGTCTCACAAATCTCTCATCTGCTGAATTATGAGGGATTTTCTCAACAAAATCTTTAGCCATGGCTAGGTTTTTATGAATTTCCTCTTAAACCGATTCTGAGATCGCTGCAAATTTCCACAAATTCCCTAAGAAAAACTACTTTAATAACAATATGATCTGGAAACTTTCATGGATATTCCATTAGACAATTCATCACAATAGATCTAACAAAATACTGAAATCATTACTGTAGAGGTAAATTTCCTTTAGATCTTAGATTCTTTAATTTTCAGTTTTCTTCTTTAAAATGTTTGAAATAGATGAAATGTGAAAAATAGAGAATGTACATAAAATACTCACACAACATCCAAAAATAAACACGATATATAACCTGGGAAACCCATTATTGTAGAAAACCCAACTAGAAAGTGAGGTCTCTCTGCTCTATTTTCTTCAAATGCAAGTACAAGGAAAGAGGCATTCTATGTGGATTTTTATTTGACATTATGGCTTGTATGGCTATTATAGAATCTATCCTCCTATGTTTTTCTCTCAAAATATGAATCCTAGGTACTCTGATCAACTATGGAAAAAGTATAGTGTTGAAGAATGGAACCCTTTCTCCTCCTAGTGGTTCGATATTTAACATAACCTGTTAGTGAGCTAGGGGTAGGGTTTTGACTTTCTTAACCCTCAATTGTGATAAGTTTTTGGACCTTCTATAATCTTCTTTAAATTCATCGCGTAGCTAGTCCCATATGCGTGAGTAACAGGGGCTGACGTGGCATCCTCTTGTACCGTGGTGGTCAACATGGTAGGTCAACTTGCTAGAGGCATAACTTTCACATACAAAGTCTGAATAAGGGATTTGAGGCACCATTGGAAATGTATAGATGTGTAGAATATGGAATATTAATCCAGAGTAAGTGGTTGGTCCAAAAAAAGGGTTGTTCGATGCCTCAAAATGGCTCTAGAAAATTTTGGATGGTTTATGACCTAAATTTTGCAAAATGGGACCTACTGCTAAAATGACCTTGTAAGCAGATTCCTCCAATTTTTCTACTTTGGAAGCATCGAAATGGATGAAAAATAATTTAATGATCCAATACAAATCACTAATGCACAACATTTTGAAATGTTCCACCTTATTCAATTACTATAAAACACAATTTAATTAAGAAACACAAACAACACGATGAAAAACCCACATAATTTTATTTAATGCAAAAAAATGTGAAATACATTACCTCATCCAAGAACTAGGGTAACTTAACAACACAACTTAAACAATCAACACTGGACACATGATGAAAAACCAACACAAATTTATCCAATACACAACAATGTGAAATGTGTCTCCTCATCCTATTACTAAGTTGTTGTTAAAGAAACGAAGACAAGACACATACCCAAACATAGAATTATCCAATGCACAACAACTAAATGGGTTGCCTCATCCAAGTATTACTATTTAACAACATAATTTAATCAACAACATAAACCAAATGATAAAAGACCCACAAATTCATCTAAGACACACTAATGTGAAATATGTCATATTAAGGTTTTAAAATATAGTTTAAGAAACAAATGTAAGCCTAATGATGAAGAACCCACAGAAATTTATAATAATGTGAACTATGTCATATTAAGGTTTTAAAATATAATTTAAGAAACAAATGTAAGCCTAATGATGAAGGACCCACACAAATTTATCTAAAGCATAGCAATGTGAAATGTCAATAATGAAGGGTTGACATAAGTTCACCCAATTTAACACTATGTGAAACATGTTACTTCATCCTACAAAACCACTTCAATTTTTTAGATGATTTATAATATGCAATGAATTAGTAAAGGAATCAACTTTCCTTTGAGTGATTTATTCTCAAATTCTACCACAAATGCATTGAATTGACTTTGATCCTACACAATTCTTATGCAACATAGAATGCACAAAATCTTCAACTTCAAAAACATCTTGGAATTGTTTTTTGAAAAATCATTTTTTTCTTAACCTACTAAGTGAATGTCAGTTAAATTAATTGTGAAGATCATTTTATACCTTCCATACATGAGTCTTATGCAACATAGAATGCACAAAATCTTCAACTTCGAAAACATCTTTGAAATTGTTTTTTGAAAATCATTTTTTTCTTAGCCTACTAAGCAAATGTCAATTAAATTAATTGTGAAGATCATTTTACACCTTCCATACATGAGTCTATGCTCCTCTTTTGGTTATATCAAGGATATATTTAAACTTTTAAATGAAATCTAGCAATAATATATCAATGTCATCTACTTATACAACGCAAGTGAACTTCATCATAGAACACATCTCTTTACCCATCTCTTTTAATCTTTTAACCATATAATTAGGGTCGAACTCAATTATATTTTTTTCAACAAACAATCAATATTTGTTATGATAATATGTTAATAATTTTACTTACAATTCACTATGTATTTTGTTTATAACATATGTTTTATTATTAAACTCAATGCAATGCATTTAAAAGGAGAATAAAAAATCACTTAACACATCATGCATTTAAATTATAAAATCTCTCCGGATGGGGTGTTAGTGAGAGACACTTGGTGCGAAGCGGGAGAGAGGACAGGCCAGCAAAGCAGGGAGCCATGTGCTGGGCTCGTGCCAATTACCGTTGCCTCGACCATGCATTTAATAGATTTCACGTTGTTGTAGCACCATTAACTCTGGTGTGCCCAACTCTTTTTACCAACCTTACTATGGCTCCTCCGTCTGCAAATGTTATCCATCCCCGCTCGCGACCTGGTTTATCCTGGTTTCTCATGGTGTTCGCAGCCCTCGACCCTCTCCAGGCTCTTCACATTTTCCTGGGGCACTCAGCTCTTTTCTGCCTTCAACCGGAGCACATTATGCCATGTCAAAGAGAAAGGCCACGAAGAGGTTCTCCTTGGCATCCTCCTTGGCCCCGTACCTCTGCTTCTCCCCCTGGTTCGCCCTCCACATTCTCCTTGCCGCCTCTACAGACCGAGCTGGAACCTCTCTCCTCCTCCACCCCGTCGGCCTCCCGATTCGAACGCTTAGTCCTCATTGATAGTTCGTTGGGCTCTCTTTCGTGATTTCCGGCTGTCCCACCGAGTTCCAGAACTAGAAAACCTTCCTTTACACCGACAGTTTGCTCCTCCCAGCCACCCTTGGGGGCGCCACCTCCTCTTAGAAGTGCCCGACATAGGGCGTACTCGTCTATCGACTTCATCCCTGATTCTCAGTTGAAAGATAGCCTCGCCATTCTCTTTGGACTGGTCTTCGAGCTCCATCAGGGAATGGAGGACCTCCAATTCCAACTGCAGCTTATGGATGGGAAGACCCTGACCCTCCTCCAGATCCTCTCCACCTTCCAATATGCTTTCGCTTCCACTCCTGAAGGTGTGGCTTCAGCAGAGGCACCCCATGCAGAGGGAGATGATAGGAATGATCAGACGTAACGTTCAATAGGGGTCGTTGTGGAGTAGGTCACGCATGAGGACCCGGAGGCTACGACAGCTACACGCCTGGATGCATACAGTCCACCTAGAGATACCCTGCTAGCTGCCAACATGGATGAGAGCAATGGGGACGCTAACATGCATCTAGAAGGAAAAGGGACACCCATCGAAGAGGAACCTTGGTATGTGGTCTCTGAAGCCACCTGGCCAGATTACTCGCCAAGTGTCTGACCCCAGAGGGGTTCGATTATCTTTACTAGTTTCTTTTCTTAGCTGTAGCTTAGTCAGCTTAGTTATGTTTTCTAAGACTGTTAGACTGTAAACTGCTAGACTTCTTGGCTGGCTGAACTGGTTTCCCCTCTATTGGGGCAGTTCAATAACTACAACATGGTTGTCTTCAAGTTTTTGTACCTCTGGTCTGGTTTTTGAAGGCCCTTTATATATAAAATCTCTTACCTAAAAAAAAAATTATAAAATCTAAAATTAAGTTTACCATTATGGGAAAATAATTTATTTTCTAATAATTTTGTTATGGATAGAGAATTTTTTTTTTTTTATGAATCTTTCATGTTTTAAGAAAAATTATTTTCTAATAATTATATTATAGATTTTTCATATTTATATAAAACCATATTTCTAGAAAAATTAACAATAAATAATTACTTATATTATAATTTAAGATGTTTTAACACATTAAATTCATTTTTCACTATCGCCTTTTTTTAACCAAATTTGTTTCCAACTTTAATATTAACTATAAGAACCCATTTCTCTCATAAATCATTGTATGTAACATGTAAAAAAAAAATTATATTAAAATGAACCATTTTCTACCATAACTAATTGTATACTATTTGAAAAGTAGAATTATGGACACTTTATTTTAAATAAAAAATTATATTAAAATGAACCATTTTCTACCATAACTAATTGTATATTATTTGAAAAGTAGAATTATGGACACACTTTATTTTAGTGTAGAACCTTTCAAACAAACATTGAAAACCTATCGATTAATAATTTTTTTCCAAACTATATAAGTCATAATATATCAAATCATTTGGTTCCCGAGGGGTAGGACAGTCGTGACAGAGTGTGTTGTTAAGGTGTTCTCTGATGTTAAAGTCATCGGTTTGAAACCCGCGGGACAAAAAACCAAACCATGCTAAGGGTTGGTGTGGCTCAGGCCGGGTACCATCCCCATGTGATTTTGACGACTTAGATGCTCCTGAGTCGTGG
>ML783242.1:1124654-1141632 GCA_009831015.1 Picea engelmannii | reverse complement strand
AATTGAACATTTAAGTGGGGTAAAAGGAGGTTTCCCCCTTGAAGAGGCTTATTATCTGAAATTATCTCTTTTTCAAGGTGTTGAGTACTTTTTCTGAGGTTTTTCTATGCTATATTGGTATTTGGTTCTTAACACTCTGTATATAGTAGAACACACTCTACTGCTAGAGTCTTTATACTTTCCACTTTTGTTGTCACAATTTTCTTCCTCATCTCCCTCTCTTCAGGTGGAGTGCTTGGTGTCACGTGGGATTATATATCAACTATTCATGCACGAAATCCATGGATGGATTCACTTATATTCATGACTTTATCTTCCACTAGGGCCTCCCTCTCTATCTACGCCTCTAGGAGTTCTTGATATACCTTCTCAAATTCTTGTTGCATTTTCTCTACCTTCTACATGGCCTTATCATGCTCTTGTTTAAATTTATTATACTTCGCCTCTAATGTGACATTTTCTTCTATAACCTTCACTAATTCGCTTAATGTCTTCTCTACATGCGCATTCATCTCTTACATTGTGCTCATCTGTAATTCTTGTAATACATCCATTGGAAATTATGATAGCATTGATTCAATGTGACCTAGTTCCCTGGCTTGTTCTTGCATTTCTATCATGGGGAAATTGAATTCCCTTGTCGCTAGCTTAATCAATCTTTGTTCTCTTGCAACTGCTAAGGACTGGGAGATTTTTGGTTCTGCCTCTACAATATCAATAGTTCTTGATATTTGTTTCTTCTAATAGTTGTCACAATTATTCCATGTGTTCCTGCATGCATATGTTCATCTCTTGTTTTTGTTGTGTTTTGTGTTGAAATGCATCATCAATGACTTATTTTACTTGGTCACCTATCTTATCCAAATCGTCCTCGGTCAAGGCCTAGAAAACCACTTTCTTAATGAGTTTTTGCTTTAGTCATTTTTTTCAAGTCTCCTTGTACCTGGCTCGTTTCTCTTCCTATCATGGTGCGATGCTGTCTATTGAGTGGTTTCTTCTGGTCCCCTTCCTCTGTTCTAGTCATTTTCTTATTCTTCTTCCTCGTTGACCTCATGTTATTTCGGGTTTTTCTTCTATGATGTCCCTATATCTACTGGTACAATCTTCCACTTAGCATATCAACCATAATGTGTCCCATATCCTCTTCTGTCAGTCTGTATTTTGTTGGCAACCACTATTGTTCTAGAGCTTTCTTTGCGTACACATACATGTGGTGATGCCCTACCTTAAAGCATGCCAATTCTTTGTATGCCTCAACCACTTGAGGGGGTATGTGCAGTGTCCTTTGGATGTTGTCTCTGATAGTTTATGTGACATTACTATCCATCTATCATGTACCAAAGGTTCTGATACTGGGCAACTAATCAAGGCTTCTCCGTGACTCCCAAAAACTAACTATCATATGTCTCTCTCCAAGATGAAAGAGTTATTAGAATTAGTAACTAGAAGTAGTGGAACTCGGTCCCCTTGTATTTTTCTTCCTCATAATCGATCAAAAAATGGTTTAACAAAAATGTTTCCCAGTTCATCTGGACACCCTTGACACATCATTTTGTTGCTGGTACTTGATCTTTAATACACTTATTTAATATATTACATGATAAGTATTGTGTCACAAACCTTACCATCGGGTTACATATTCTTACGACATCTAATCCACACTATCCACAAAATGTATGGAATTTCTCTTTCATGCTCTCAGAGAGAGTCCTTTTGTTCTTCTTGTCAAGAAACAATGGTTTGGGGTCATCCCCCTACGATGGAAGACCTGTAATGTGCACTATTAAATCAATATCAATGGACATTGGGATTTCAATCCACATGTATCCCCTATGTACACAACTTAGCATCATTTTTACATGCATTGATCTCCTAGATCCATCCAAATTGTGGTATATCGAACAGGTTTAGAATATTTTCCTTCTACAACCCTCTAGCCCACGCCTACGACTTGATGACTACCATATGAGTCTCAGAACTAATGGAATTTATCAAGGACTTTTTGGGTACTAGCTCTTGAAACTTATTTTCATCAGTAACATAATATTCTGCATACTTCAACGTTGGTATCAACCCTAACATATCCCCTCCCATAATGACTCCCTCTAGAAGCGATGGTTCCACTAGAAGGTACTTTCCATCCTTTTGTAAGTTGGCGTGATTCACGAATGGATTTATTGGTGGGATATAATCCTTGGGGAATCGTTCTATTGAGGATGGTGCTTCATGTGTCTCTTCTGCTACTAGTGGCGTTGTGGTCTGACCATGTGGTTTCTTTGGTACTGACACTAATGCTCCTACTAATTTTGGTGGTGCTATCTTATTTTGCGACTTGTGCTTTGTAACTCTATTCTCAACTTCGTCTTTGTAACTTTGGATCTATATCTTTGGTTCTGAAACTTGGCTCTCTATGCAAAATCTAACTGACAATAATCTTCCCTGGTTGTCCCTTTTCTTTCTTTTATATTGCATTTCCATTTATAGATTCCCTTCACACCTAAACTTTATGTTTAATCCACTAGTGGTTGGCATTCATTACTTGCTTTAATGCTCCATTAATCTGTATCTTTGGAAAATTCTCTGTTTGATTTTGTAATCTGTCAATATCTGTTATCCATTCTGCATTTATTATTACATGGTGTGACTACTTCACCATCATGGTAGCTCTTTACTGCACATCTTGTCATGGGCTATATTAATTGCTATTAGTTGTCATTTTCACAATTTCATCTCTCTGTGTGATCTCTTCCTTATGTGTGATCTCTTCTCTCTTTTTGATCTTGCTTCCTTCATTTGTGTGTTCTTCTACTCTCTTCTTTCTCTTGTGCTACATTTTCCTTCTTTTCCTCTAACTTTAACCTCTTGGAATTCTCAACCTTCAACTCCTTTCCTGAACCATTTTCATACTTTTTCCTATTTTACTCGATTTTTCTTTTGTTTTTGCATTTTCTTTCTATAGTACACTATGATACAAGGTAGTTTGCGTAGCTCGCCTAGTGTGTAGAAGGGATATTGTCCCTATACAGTTTCAACCAACTCCGATTAACTAGTTCTTCCATGAGTTTTCCATGCAATTGTTCTAATTGAACAACACCTACATCAGTCACATACCTGATCACGTATGGTCCTAACTAGTGCATCCTAAACTTTCCTAGGTGTTGTAAGAACTTATTGTCATATAGAAGTATGATATCTCTTTTTTGAAAATTCTTATGCTTGATGTATCTATCATGCCATGTTGTTTCACATGCCTTTTGTATTTGCTGATGGAACACTGCAATAAATCAATCTGCTATAACACTAGTAACTATGATAGTCTCTCTTCTACTGTGCTAGAATCTGTAAGGTCTTTCATCCTATAAATGTGCATGCTCGGTACAAAAAACTCCATGGGCATGACTTCTTTCTGACCATATGCTAATATAGAGGGTGTTTGTCCTATCAACTTCTTACATGTAGTTATATAATCCCAAATCAATGCAGATATCCTTAAATCCCAATCATCTCATCCTACATTGCACACCTTGGTCAATGCATTCTCCAATATCTTATTGAAGGCTTCCATAGTTCCATTATCTTGCAGGTGATATGGAGTGCTCTTATGATGCTAAATATGGAACTCTTCTATTAGTGCTGCAATTGTCTTGTTCAAAAAGTGAGTCCCATGGAAGCTCATCAATACTCTAGGACACCCAAACATTTTAACTATGTTGTTGAATAAGAATCACACAATTGTCTCTGTGATGCAATATTTAATTGGTTCTACCTCTTCCCATCATGTCAAGTAGTCTATCACAGTAATTATGTACTTGGCTCTTGTTCTCCTTGTTGGTGGATTAATCGGTCTGACAAAATACATTTCCCATTTTTCAAATGCCTACAAGGTAACTTGAAGATTCAAAGGAATCTCATCCCTTTGCGACAGTCTTCCTATTCTCTGGAAAACGTCGTAGCTCTAACAATATCCCTTCTTGTCTTTGTGAAAGGGGGCCACCATAGACCTTCTTATAAGATATTTTGTGTTGTGGCCTTTCCTACATAATGACCTCCTACAATTACATCATGTGCCTCTATGAAGATCATTGGTCTCTCATGCTCTAGCACAGAGCGTCACAGTATCCCATCTACACCAAACTTGTATAAATTTCCCGGGATCAATTGATAATATGTTTCCCACTAGTTGCTTCCTTTGTGCTACTATCATATCGGATGGGGATAATCCTATGTTCAAATATTGGACAATTTATGAAAAATGGTTTTCTACCATTTGAACTAAGAATAAATGTGCATCTGGTAAAATATTTTCTAGGTTCCCTTCATCTTCTACTGTCAGTATCCGTGACAAATGTTCTGGTTCTGCATTCAATTTCCCTGGCTTTAGAATAAATTTGAAATCATACTCCTAGAACAAAAATAACCATGTATATATTCTCCCACCCAACAATATCTTGTTCACTAGATATATGAGTGCATAGTGGTATGTATACATCTTGAAATGGGACCCCAACAAATAATGTATGAACTTCTGCAACACATACACCATTTCCAAGCCTTCCCTTTTTTTCATCGTGTAATTCTTCTCAGCATTCAACAACTTCCTGCTAGCGAAATCAATTGGATGATCTAACTCTACCTCTTTTGGTTGGGATAACACTATTCCAAGAGATATCGATGATGCATCCACATGAACGTGAAATTATTTCTGCCAATCTAGGAACACCAGAATGGGTGTAGTTACTAAATTTTGTTTCAATACATCCATACCCTTCTAACAGTATTCATTCCACTGAAACATAGATTCTTTATTCAACAACTTATCCATTGGAGATGTAATCTGTGCATAACCTTTAATAATTTTCATGTAGTATCTGGTATGGCCCAAATTTGTTCTCAAGTGTTTCATTGATTCAGGCGGTGGAAAATTAACAATTATTTCTATCTTGGTAGGATCAACTAACGAACCCTAGTTGCATACCACATGACCTAAAATGATCCCAAACGGTGCACAGAAATTACATTTCTTCAAGTTTAAGAAAATATGATATTGTCTACATCTATCAAGCATCAACCTTATATTTTTTGTGTGATATTTCAATAGGATAAAGACAGTCCAATCATCTAAGTACACTTCAATAAAATTATGAATAAAGTCCTTAAAATATGCGACAACTACTCTAGAAAACACAACATGTGCATTCTTAACCCAAACAATATCACTTTGTACTAGTAGCTTCCCCATTATGTCAAAAATGTCGTCTTATGTCTGTCTTCTGGTGCAATCTTTGTCTGATGGTATCTTGGCCTCCTGCCCTCCTACGCTTTCTAATAATTCATCTGTAAAGGGGGTTAGAAATAGGTCATGGAAATAGGCATCATTCAACTTCCTTAGGTCTACAAAATTTTTAATACCCCCTATTTTCTTATATTTAACCAAGATTAAACTTATTCATTTGTACTCTATGAAATGTTTAATTATACCAACTTTTATCATCCTGTCAAGCTCTTCTTTCAATTTTTCCTTGTACTTCGGACTCAATCTATAAGGTATCTATCTTACTGGCTTAGCATTTGGTTTTAAAATGATCTTTGTCTTGCACAATTCTCCAGCTATTCCCTTCATCTATGAAAAGGTTATTGAAAAGAGATCATGATACTCATGCAAGAGGCTTGAAATTGTTTTGACAATCTCATCATTCCAATAATCACCAACGTTTGTAAACTTTGGTTTCTCTTTCATGCCAATGTTCACTTTGTGCATTGTTAAGGGCTTCACATATGAATTGGATTCAAGTGTTGGATATACTACGTCACGCTCCCCTTCAGTATTTGGTACTAGTACATTTCTTGGGTCTTCTTCTTCTTGGTCTTCCTCGGTAACATTATAACATTCTAATATTTCATGGACTATTGCAGACTATCTGTGCACACTACATGTAGGTACTATTTCTACTTGACCTTCTTCCATTAAATTTTTACCTTTAATGATTTGTAAACCTACATCTAGTAATGGTGACTCAACTTCAAAATTAAATGTTACCTTGAATTTTTAGGTGAGCTCGTCTTATTACACTATCCCTCTGCGCATTGCTATATCTAAATACCAGTTCCTAGGAACTGTCTCTAATGTATGGATGAACATGTGCATCCATTCATGTTTCAACAGTTTCCTCCAAGTTATAATACATCACGCAACATGACCCTTCGGATATATCATCCCCATATACTTGTGCATAATGTATTACGTTCCAAACCTCATCTTCATTATCCTTTTACAATGTTCTCAATCCCTTATCCCTTCCTTGTGGGTTTCCCACCATCTCGCTGGAGTTGATTTCACTGCAACATCTAATTCTAACAACCTTTTTTGTTCAGGTATCTTCAACTTAAATTCATTGACAAAAGAGCTTACCTCATTTAATCCCTCAAAATTTGGCATATCACATACCTCTATTTCGATCCAGTGCAAAGAGTGAGTAATGCGACCACACCTTCTGGTCAACACTTCATACAACTAGTGTTACTAGTGTTCAAGGCCTTCCTCTGAGTCTGATGTGCAATATCTTATGCTTCTCCAAGTAAGTGCACCATCTGCAATGAGATTGACATAGTCATCCATGTGCACAGTCATATTATATAACTTATCAATTTCCTCTCTCGTGGGCTCCGTGTATATTCTTTCATCCATAGGGTCTAATGGCACAATGACCTTTAATCCTCCTCCTTCAAAAATAATCTCTTTTCTTCAAGTTAATGATCGCCCGATTGTCGAAGGCCAATCCAGTCCAAGCAAAGTTGGATATGGTTGACTCTTATCTATGATCTCAATAACCTCAAATTCAACTACAGTGCATACTCCATCCATATTAATAGGTACTCCTGTCAATATCACGATCAATATTATATTATGTTGGTTATCCAAACTCAACTGAATAGTTGACCAAACTAGCTTTGGTTTCCCCATTATCTCCCACGTCTATCTTGGAAGAACATTGACATTTGATCCTAAATCTAAGATGACATTGCCCATGTCATATTCTCGTATCTACTCACTTAATTTGAACTCTCATTTGGTCCTCTTCTTTCATAAGACTTGGTTCACTTATTTCTACGTCATAGGTACTTATCTATCTTGTGTACATTGATCAATCATTATGTGCAGAGCATTCAATATTGTTTCATCCTACATCAACTATAAACATCTCTTTAGAAAGTCTTTCAAAGTATTTTCCTTTTCGATTGGCCTTTCTGGAATAGTGTGATCATAAATTGATGGCATAGCATATACTGGTGGTGTCTTTGATGTAGATATTATATCCAGTCTAATCCTAGTATCTCCTTCCTTCCTTGTTGATAGGTTTATTTTTCTTTCTGTGGATTAAATGTTGGAATGGAATCAAGGACTTTCCTTATCTATTTTTCAACTCCCTTTCCATTCTCTGTCGCATCTGGCCTGGTTCTTGTTCCTCCATGCGTAATGGTTTCTACTCTAGGCTGATCGTCACGTTCATCAATGGATACCATCTGCAAGTTCTAGTTCTGATTTTGATATTGGTTCTGATGTTGGTTTGAATTCCCTCTCGCCTACCACTTCTCTATTGCTTGAGGACAATATTCTATCACATGATCCAATGCTCTACAATATTTTCACATCATGCAAGGATTTGGGCAATATCTCTCTAAATGTCCCGGTTGATTGCAGTTGTAACAAATCATCGGTCATCTTCCTCCTCGACCAAATCCTACATGTCCTTGAGCTCTATTGAATCCTCCACATCCACCCTAGTTAAATCCTCTCAGAGTGTTGTACTATGGAAATCCTCCTTCTACTGCGACAACTTCTTATTGAATTTTGTATGCATTTAAAGTGACCTCTCTCGTTAAGTCGAATGCATGACAATCTTTCACGTAGTTTCCTACCAATTTACAAAAAATGTAGAATAATTTTTTGGGTGTAGTCTAGTACTTCTACAGTAAGTGACAAGAATTCAGATGATGCTCCCATGTCTTACTTATCTCGCAATACCCTACTCCTCCTACCATTGGGTTCAGTGCTCCTGTGGCCATATACTGTGTGAATGCTATACATTCTTCCTTTTGATGGCCTTCTGTCTTACATGTTATACGACAACCATATTAGTTCTTTTCCTTTTTCTTTTTTATCTCTAATAATTGAATTCTCAGTACAACCAACTATGATTGTACATGTGCCATACTTGCACCATCTCCTACAAGAGATGCTTCCAATTTCATCGTAATTTCCAATGCTTTTGGATGCGACGTGATCCTCTTTTGTGTTAATGAATATAAAATGTGCATAAATAGACCTGCAATAAAGCATTCTCGATGTTGTGCATTTGGAATATGAAAGGTTAATTGACCCATTGTTGGCACAGGGGAATACCCAGGGTTCAACACTTCAACAATGCACCAACAAAACCCTAAATACTGACCCTTTTGGCAACACCTATGAAGCAGATGAAATCTCACCTGAGGTAGAGGCAGGGGGGTTGCAAGACTCAAGTGTCTACAATCTCGCCGAGACACAAATATGTGATCACAATAATTAACAGAGCACTTAGAAATTAACATTCATTAGTATTTAACCCTTATTCACATCACAGATTAAACCCTCATTACAGATTGACACAGTAATCAACCAAGATCAAGCACATCTAACCATTCAGTACATAGCATAAGATCACATCTAATCATGCATTTGTGTATAAAGAAGTAAGAATCAATGGATATACCTATTATAAACCAATATTAAGAAAACAAGTACATAAAAAACATGAACACTATAGCACAAAGAACATCGACATAGGATATACGTGGTTCACCCCAGTGTGGGGCTACGTCCACCAACTCTTCTTCTTCTTTATTAGTTCCTTCAATCTCCTTACAGGAACCAAGGCACAAAACCAACTCCACATAGGACATGAGATCTGTACGCACCTCGCCAAATCTTCCTTCCCCGAGTTAGGTCCAAGCACAAAGCCTCTACACAGTCTATGCACAAAGCACTTACAAAACACTTTCACTTAGCTCTGCAAACCTTAACACATCTTCTTGCACATAGCTAACATTAGCACTAAGCCATTGGCCTACTAGGTCTATTTCTTACATTGTCTAGCTACTTATTTATACATTACAAAAGGGGCCTAAACATGGGTGAACCCATGGGCCGACACCCCATACCCATTACATAAACCCTAAAACCCAAAAAGATTGCAAAATGGGTGAGATCCCATGATCTCCGCTTCGCCTGGGTGCTTCATATTCGACCAGCCTATCGAAATCCCAAAAATGGTAAACACGACCAAGGTTCTCCCAAAACTTGGTCGAGGGCCAACATGTCCCCAACACTCACCTGTGACTTGTCCCGAGTCACTCTGATCTTGGCAACACTACTTCGAAGGCCTCGAGCTTAGCTCAAGCTACCTTGACTTGCATCTTCACCAGAGTCTCCTTCTCGATGAACTCTTGAATGACTTTCTCAGTGACAGGCCCTTCCAGGCGTTGTTCCATGATTGTGACCACCTATTATAGTTGTGATCATTGTCCCTTGATCTGTTCAAAGAGGATGCAGGCTTCATCCTGCACCGACTGGAGTCACTGTGTCACCTCCATCAATCTGCTATGGATGGTAGTGACCTGCTGTTGAATTGTGCATTGCTCCTGTTCCCTCTTCATATTCTCCACTATTGTAAACATCTTAAACTCTTCTTTCACTGTAGACACCTATTAGTTTGAATCCTAGAGTTGTGCCTCCAATATCCTCAGTTTCTGGTCTTCTACAAGGATCTCATAGGTCTACGCACTTCGGTTACTTAGTTTCTTGCATTCTGCGGCTAACGCCCTGATTCTTTCTACTACGCTCCTGGAAGTTTCTTCCCTTTTATCTCACACTTCCTGTGGATTTCTCAACACTTCTTATATTTATATCTCTTCTAATCTTGCTTGAAGCTGTTGAATGGCTTCACCGTGCTTCCCCACTTTTCTCTCAATTGTCTCTTCTTCCATATGAGCCAATCCTAGCATAGAGTGAAGTGCTCTAGTTACTGCATCTCTAAGTCCCTTCTACTCCGCAAGCAGCTGGTCTTTTTCCCTCTGGATCTGCTCTTTGTCTTCTTCAAACTTTGCTCTAAGGTCATCTTTCTCTTGCTGCGCAACCTGACGTTGCCCTAGGGCTTCCTCCTTTGCTTGCTTCAAGGCCTCTATGGCCTGCTCTTTTTCTTCCTATACTCATCGAAGGCAAGCCTCTGTAGCATCTTCTATCCTTTGTAGTTGGGTGGGCTCATCCCCCAATTCTATACCTTCTGATGACAATGACACAATAGACACTACACGGCTCGAATGGAGAGCTTGTTGTACCCCTTTCAGCTCCACCTCGATTATGTCATACATTGTCTCCTGATTTGCTTCGTTTCATTGTAAAATATCCTCCAAAGCATCGGCTACAATTGCAATGATGAGGTCAATATCATCCACTGTGAACACAGTCTGTGACTGTGGCTTATTGTCTCGTGACTTCTTCCATGCTGATGGTTTCTTTGGAGAAACCTTCCTTTTCTTTGACGTCTCAGCCTCTGTAAGGGGATCCTTTGGCAGTGTCACTTCACCCTTTTCTTGCTTGTCTTCTTCCCCTTCCTTATCTTGTCTTACTTCGTTGCCTCCTCCTCCTCCAGGTGAGTCAGATGCAGTTTCCTCTGATGCATTGTTTATCTCATGCACTTCTTCCTTTTTCTTATTCTTCTTAGCACTACTCGGTCCGTCCCACTCTGTCTAGGTGACTAAAGGGCTTCCAATGATTTCAGGGTTGGACAGCTCTGTCTACTCGACTGGTATAAGGAATTCATCTGACCATTCCTTGGTTATCTCCTCCATGTATTCATCAATCAATTTATAATACGACTGCAACTCCTCCTTTCTTTCGTCCCTACGCACAGAGATGTGATGAAGTGGCGTTTCACATAGAACTTTTCTAGTGGTCTATAAGTATGCAAGGTTTTCAGAGTCATTCAGGGGAATGACTCAATGGCTCGCGTGAGCTTTAGGTAGTAAGTGTGGAAGACAACGTTCGACTGCCACTGCTCCACCATATTGCTTGAATACCACAAGGTGGTGAACCTTGCGGCCAGTGGTTCTGATGGCTTGACTTCTAGGAATGTCACTCCCTCCGACATCTCCCAAGCGACAAACACAATGAGGATCAACAACCAACTAAAGTGGAATTCATAACCTTGGTCCTACTCTTCATGACAGTCCTTCTCCAACTCATTGACGAGGTAGCTCACCCAGTTCATTTGCATGCCTTCAATGCACTTCCCTGTGAGATCGATGAAGAACCCCATGACTTTCGTTGTTTTTTTCTTCCTGAAGAGATTAACGACAATCAACTGACAAGGTAGGCGCACTGCACCATCTTGCATGGAGGATACCTTGTAGCATCACTTCCCCTTCTCCACATCATCGTAGGTTGACTTTATTCGCTGTGCTAGGGAGTGATCTACAACCTTCCCTGGGTAGAACTTCTGAGGGTCTGGTCCCTGCATCCTCAATCCAGTGATCATGTGGATCAACGTCGGATCCATAGTCATGCGCCTACATAACCAGAGATAACTTCCATGGTAGAAAAACAGGAGGATTTTAACACATGCGTTAACCTCCTGATGTCTGTCGAAGTGGGTTATCTTCATCACATTAAGGATGGTAGAACTTGCGATCTCCTTAATCCATGGCTATGGAACTATTTTCGAATTCTTCCTATTCATCTTTGTCAAGTAGCAATGCGGTGCGAGCATCACATAATTCTTCCTATCTCCCAAGTTAAAGTCATTGATCTTAAGATCAGGGATCAGTCCTAGTTGCAATCCGACTGTGCGTATCCCCTTCGGGAGGTACGCAATGATGAGTGTGTACTCGAAATATCTCGAGAAGCTATCAAGACTAACCATGCCAGCCAGAGGGGGGATGTATGCGGGCAAGACCAATGGGATGAGCTTCACGTTTGCCAGGTCGTCGTGGTGCTTGCTTCTTTTCACCATCACGGTTCAGGATGGCCCATATCGACGTCCAGTCGAGGGGGATTCTTGCAATCCTCTCTTCGATGAGGCCTATACTCCTGCAGACATGACCTTCTCAACCATAAGGTCTATCAAAATCTCTTCTACATATTTCTCTACTATGATAAGGTAGCCCGACATGCACACTTGTAAACAAATAAATCGGGTAGGCGATTGACCACTCAAGGTAAGAAAAATGGTTGGCAAGTTCTCAAAATCACAGTAAGATAGCAATCAGCTATCTATTAGCTCAAATATCTCAGGTTGAAAAAGTTTCATCGGTGAGGCATTTGAAGGATTAAATAAACAACGTCGTAACGAACTCCTCCAATGGGCAGAAATGCCTCAATCAATATGATTCCATTCGTTGTGGCGCGGTCCCAATGGTCCAATGGAAATATTTCTGAAAACAACTATGTTTCTAGTCGTTCCAGAGCGTCATTCTAATGGCCAGGATGCCTCCAACGGTCATATAGCTTCACCGAGTCAAAGTTCCCTTCTGCGTTGTTCTACGATTACGGCGAGGTTCAAGTTTTGCAAGCTTGTCTTCTGTGAAGTCTTTTCTAAAACCTCTTGCAATTTTTCTAACTTTGTTTTCTTCTTACTGAGATTTTTGGCCTTCTTTCTTGTGATCTGAGTCGTTGGGTTCCTCTTTCCATTCTTGTTCTTATATTCTCTTAGCATAGTAGCCTCACACTACTGAGGGTATTTCACAGGGTTCGAGGGTAATACTTCTTCTCTTATTGTTTCTGGGGTAGGTTCTCTTCTCTGCTGCATGGATAGGTTTTTTAAGTATTCTTGTGTTCTTTCAACCTCGATAGCTAATTCTCTGACCTTTAGTTGCTTCAACTTTTCCTCTTGTTCTTCTCTTAGTCATTTTATTTTCTTGGTTATGAAGTCCCTTAATTATTTCTTTTTTTGTTCTATGGCTTCCTCTTCTTCTTTCCTTCAGATCTGATCTTTCTCAATCCAAGGATTTCTTAACATAAGTGCAAAAGGAGTGTTATTATCAACAAAATTAATGGCCTCAAATTCTTCTTCAGTCGATGCTCCATGGGATATCATAGGTACATGAGTAATTCTTCCACATAGGGTTATCATCTTTCCTTTAAACAATCCTATCCTTCCCAATGAAGGAATCATAGATGGCTTTCCCAAAATTTCCCAAGTACTCTTTGGCATAAGATTCACCTGTGTTTCTTCATCTAGTACACAGTTTATGTCGAAGTCTCCTATTCTTGTTTCTATGCACTCCTTCTCTTTTAAGATCTCTCGTAAACTGATGTCTCTGTGATCATTCAATGTTTCTTTCATCTGCAATAATATAGTCTCTAATTCTTTCTGGTGCTCTAGCATATCCTTAGTCCCTTGACCTTCTTCAGAGTTTTCTTATCTCAGGTTCATCTTTTCAACTTTAGAAACCATTCTAGGGAAATCCAAAACCTCATGATCAATAGCTTTACAACAAAGATAAATAGGGCCTACACCAAGGCATTCCTTAGGAAGATGTCTCGGTTTTCTGCAATTATAACATAATGTCAATCCTCTCTTTCTCTTAAACGATTCCCAACCTTTTATGTACTGCGCTCTTGTAACATACCCACTACCTATTTCAAATTTTTTTGGTCCTCCGTCGGACTCGAGCCCTTAAATAACCCTGGAGACCCAACGCAAACTGGCTCTTTCTTTCTTCTTCTCCATTCTCATGCGATCGCGGGTCGTGACCATGGTCCAATTTGAACGTAGTGCTTATTTGTATTTCGCGCCTCGGCAATGTCCAAACATTAGACTCTGCAACCACCAAATCCCACCAGGGCTAACGTGTGTCTCATAGGGATGAATTCCCACGAGGTCCGCGAAAAGCCAATAGGAATAAACCTCAACTGGGGTAGACAACCACCAATGGGGACAAGCCCCGTCGCGTGTTTAGGTGCAATACAGGTGGAGAGAGGGAAACGTGACACGGTGGACGTCATGACAGGGAGGGGCCCCACTTCACATGCCACACTATTCTGGACCCCCCCCCACTAAAGATAGAATGGCAAGGGGGGTCCGGAATCCACCTGAGCACCATTGATCATGAGGATTTAATCTCAGCCATGAGAGAGTTGCGCGTCCAATTCTGGACCCCCCCCCCCTACCGCTAAAGGCAGAACAGTAAGGGGGCTCCGGAATGGAACCTCAGTCATAGATCTGGACATGTGGACTCTAGGCGTCCAGATCTACTCGCCGCTTATCCTAAAGCATATTCACATCTTGGCTTAAGTTGATGTCTTGTTTCCACATCTAACGGTCAGGACAGACTCGGATATCCTCCGAAAGAATCTCTCCCGTCCATCGGGGTTTCGAATATCACAACATTGAAATACGTAAACATTTGGTCCTCGGAATCCCTGATATCCCGATATGACATCAGCTTCCGCTAGTCGCCTGGACTAGACCTTTTGGTCCATACGACCTCCCTCTATATGACCGCAGTCATATCCTTTCATCGGGGTTTTTCCCAAGGGCGCTGATGATTGCCACGTGTCCTTCTTAATTGGGCAGTCCCGATTAACTCTCAGGGTTTCGGGACTTTCGATGTCTTGGTTCCTTCGACCTCAGGAATGCTGATTCCCCAATTTTCTGACTCTCGTCAGATCTTCGACACCTGTCCCTCTGAACGTACGGCTCGGATTATGTCGGGGTTTTCCCATGGGACTTCCCCATCCTCTTGTCCATGGAAATGTCGATTTCCCAATGCACCAAACGCCGATGGCACTTGATCTCCGCCACGTTTCCTCTGCCAACAAAAGGTCCTGATCTTGCCGGGATATCGCGGATCGCGATTCCAACATGTAAGAGTTTCACGCCTTCGAAAACTCCGATCCCCAACTCCTCGGGATCTCCTGATACGCGTCTCGAATAATAGGTGGTTCTGATCTCATCAGGATATCGCTCTTCACGACTTCATAGCTTCTGTTGCCAAGATCAAGGGATTCAACCTACGAAACCCCAATACACGATCCTACGTGTAGATCCGACGGTTCTCCTGTGACCCAGACACAACGGCTACCCTTCTTTCTCACTCCTCGCGTCTCGCGACTTGGAGCACCAAATGCTTGGACCCTTACATTGCAAACCTCCGAGTTCACGAAATCTCTGGATCTCTGCCACCTGTCCTCCTCGGATGGATGGTTCTAATCCTCTTGTGGCTTTGCCATTCGCGACTTGGAGCATCCAACCTTTGGACTCCCACCCCGCGAACCTCCGAGTTCACGAGATCCCTGGATCTCTGCCACCTGTCCTCCTTGGATGGACGACTCTGATCCTTTTTTCCCCTCTTCACGAGGCTTAACCCTCATCTATCTTCCTATACATATAACGTCTGTCGGGTTTCCTTACTAAGATCTAACAGTTCGGATCGGTCCCGATGCCGCGCCCTTTCCTACTACTCTTTGGACGTGGAAAAACCGACGGTCCAGATGTTCTCATGGAGCCTGGGAGTCTACGATTCGATTTCCTAGCTATTCACGTAGATAGAGGAAAGAGGGATAAGGTGATTAACGCCCTCATTCATTCCTATGATTTAACAATCGTGAATGACCGCAGGTTCCCTGACAGGATCTCATCCGTTGATCAACACTTATCCTTACGCTACTACTTCGGGATTTTTAAGAGGGTCATTCCTCTTCATATAGGGTTGTTAAGACTTGCACATTCAAGTCCTTTTTCCGGGTTCTTGGTAAGCCTTTCTACGAGGGAAATCTCCATGAAGAGATCTGTACCGGGCATCCCTGAATACGGATAAGGGAAAGCAACTTCCTGAGAACGGGCTGGGAACCTAACTTAGCTCAGTCTAGGAAAATATAAAATTGCTTTATCTCCACACATCATGCGTGGTTTCCTCTGTTGTTAGCATATATCTATTCATTCTTATCAAACACTGCATAGACATTCTTACACAGACATCATTCATAATTACACAGTTCTATGAGCATATGTGTCAGCATATGAATTTCAAGATGCAATATGAACAAAACACTTATCAGAAATGATTTCAGAAATGGGTGAAACTGCTGAGAGGGGTGCTCGTTTCCACCCAACCGTAGGCTCAGTGACTCCCAACGGATTTACCACTAGCCACCCCTGAGCTGAGACCACGATGCTCTGAGACTGCGTCTCTCTGTCTTCCAGTGACCAGGAGAGAAGGTTGCAATCCTCCCTCTCTGCTATCACTCACTCTGCATAATGCCAGAGTTCCCCTCGTGTCTACCCCCTCAAATCACTTCTGCCATATGCCTTATCCTCTCATGAGGTTGTGTGTGGCACGATTACCCTCGCTCCGATCAGGCCGGACGGCTCTACGGATGGGCGGTTCACCATCCCATCCCTCATCAAGCCATCTGCCTACCAGTCTGCGAGCCATTAATTTTCAGGGCCAGCGAGCCGCTTTTGGTTCTCCAGGCCAGTGGAGTCCAAATATGGTATTAAATTCTCGGTGGAAGTTAACGCCACCTTTTCAGGTGCCTTCCACCGCCATCGTGGTCTCTTTTTCTTCACATCCCCTCATCAGCAGTCCTGCAATAAATTCAGAATGTTATTCACATTCATTGACCTCTTCCTCAAGGTCCATTTACATCACACATTCATATTTATGAGTTTGCTTTAGTTCTTGGCCAGTTCAGTTTTATTTACAAGTTGGGGGAAACAGGGTGTTACAATTCCCTCCCCCTTAAAATGGACATCGTCCTCGATGTTCTTATCTACTAGCATGAATTGCATGTACATAAGTAAACAAAATTGGATATGCCAGTTTCATGGCATCTTCCATCTCCCATGTAGCCTCATCTGGGCCAAAATGTTTCCACTGCACCTTGACCTGTGCAATGGTTCTGTTCCGGAGCGGGGTTTCCTTTCTGTCCAGTATGCAT
>ML783242.1:1085607-1122405 GCA_009831015.1 Picea engelmannii | reverse complement strand
AATTTATCTAGAAATTTACTGAGTACATTGTTCATTAAGCACATGAAAGTGGCAGGGGCATTGGTTAACCCAAATGGCACTACCACAAACTCATAATGACCATACCGTGTCCAGAAAGCGGTCTTATGGATGTCTTCACCCTTAATTCGGACTTGATGGTATCCTGACCTCAAGTCAATCTTTGAGAAAACATATGCACCTCCCAACTGATCAAATAGATCATCGATCCTGGGCAAGGGGTATTTGTTCTTTATGGTTACTTTATTAAGTTGTCAGTAGTCTATACACAGTCTAAGGGTGCCATATTTCCTTTTCACAAACAAGACCGGTGCTCCCCATGGGGACACACTGGGTCTAATATAACCTTTGTCCATCATTTCTTTTAATTGCAATTTGAGTTCAACTAACTCAGGCGTGCTCATCCGGTAGGGTGTTCTAGACACCGGCACCTCTCCTGGTGCAAGTTCTATTGAGAAGTCAATGTCTCTTCTCAGAGGTAGACCTGGTATCTCCTCTGGAAACACATCTCGGTATTCTCTTAGGATAGGGTGATCATCAGGGCTTGGGTCTACACCTTCAGTTTTTTTCAACACCTGTACTGCATATAGGGGACATCCCTTTCAGCAATACTTCCTCATTTGCAATGCTGATATTTGTCTCACCGAGACCGGTTTTTGGATCCCTTGAAGGGTTATCCTTTTTCCTTCTTCACTCACACACTCTAAGGTTTTATAGTAACAGTCCAATTTGGCTTTATGGGCGGCTAGCCAGTCCATACCAATCAACAGATCGTATGATCCCAGGGGTAATACATTAAGGGTTTCTTGGGTGGGGGATTCACCCAACATTAATTGGCAGGCTGGTATGGCCTCTACCACCTTTCTTTTGGTACCAGTGGCTAACTGTACTATCCATGGCTTAGTTTTCTTCTGTGGCTGTAGTTTACACTTATCAACAGGTCTAGGGGATATATAACTCAAATTTGAACCAAGGTCAATCAAACCAGACACCATATGGTTGAAAATCATACCTTCTATTTCCACCACTGAAGCTTGGTAGTCAGCTTGGTTATTATCCAAGGCTGCATAGATCTGTGGCACACTCCTTGCCACATCATTGACTGTGGTAGCTTCCTGCATGTTATAAATTTTCCGACTGTTCTATTGTCGGAGTGGACAGTCTCTCCAGAGATGCTCTCCTCCGCAATCCCAACATTCCAAAGGTTTTCTCTTTGGGTTATCAGTCTTTACTGGTATAGGTCCAGAAGTTTTATTTCCGTCCACCAAGGGAAATTTCTACTGGAGTACACTCCGAGTTGGAAAGTTCATTCTGTGGTTCTTCTTGTAGTTTTTCAATCCCGAGGATTTGCTCCCTTTCTTCTGAAATTTCGAGCCACTCTTCTGTTTCCAGTCTCCACGAGACTCTGTCCGATGTCCATATTGTTCATGACAATATGTTGCCTTTCTTATAGTGTCTTCTAGGGTCTTTGGCTCATCAAATTCAATTCGGTTCCGGTATTCCTTGGGTAGCCCACTGATAAAGCGTTGTGCCTTCACCTTCTCTGCTTTGATGTAAGGTACATATCTCAGCAAGTCGAGGAATTTGTTGACATGCTCCTCCATGGTAAATTGTCCCAATTTGAGTTCATAGAACTCTTTAGCCTTCTCGTCGAAATACCTTTCCGAAAAATACTTCTTCCGGAAGTACTTCTCGAATTGTTTCCAAGACAAGTCCTCCTCGCAGACCCCTTTCATATTCTTAAGGTCTTCCCACCAGATGGAAGCCTTTCCATTCAGATTGAAAGTGGCCACTCGGGCCTTCAAGTTCTCTGAGAAATCATGGACTCTAAAATATTTCTTCAGTCCAAGTAGCCAAGCCTCAGCTTCCTCTCCCTTCTTTCTCTCGCCATCGAAGGAGGGAGGTTTGGCCTTTTTGAATTCCTCAAATTTATGACTCTTAGAAGTCTTTTGCTTCTTCTGTTTCTTTTGAGAATAGGAACTGATCCTGCTGCTGGAAGAGCCTTCTGAATCACCAGCTTCCTTCTCAGTGGAATCATCTAGCACTGGTCCTTTACCTCTGGGGTGGACCTTTCTGGATGTGCTTCTCTCAGTGTGACCACTGACACGACCACGATTCTACATCTCAGGTTCATGCTGCATTTGTCGCTATAGGTCGGATAAGCTCTGCAGTAGAACTGCATTAATTTCGGTTTGCTTTTCTTGTTCTTTCATATTCCTTTCATTATCGACCTTACAGCTTTGCAATTCGACCATGAGACTCCTCACAGTCTCAGCTAGGTCTAGAGGGGTTCCTATTGCTCTTCTTTCATCAGACTCTTCATCTCTGTTGTGGGAGCCTTCTCCCACCTCTTGGTGAGTCACCATACTTTGCGTTTGTAGATTTCTACAGTTGATCATCCACTTGAGTGAAAAGACAAACGCTGAATATTAGTCAAGAGTTAAATACATTTTATAATTTGCGCATAATTTCATAACTTTTTCACATGCATACACAGTCGGGTTCTCATATTCCAAGTTTTTAATCCTGGATAAGATAGTTAAGTCAGGGGGTTACTCCTCACAGGAGTGTTTTGAACAAGGTTTATGCGTGACTGGTGCATGATCCCAATCAGGCCGAGTGTTGTAACCATGCTCTGATACCACTTTGTAACATACCCACTACCTATTTCAAATTTTTTCGGTCCTCCATCGAACTCGAGCCCTTAAATAACCCTAGAGACCCAATGAAAACTGGCTCTTTCTTTCTTCTTTTCCATTCTCATGCGATCGCGGGTCATGACCATGGTCCAATTTGAACGTAGTGCCTATTTGGATTTCACGCCTCGGCAACATCCAGACATTAGACTCTGCAACCACCGAAGCCCGCCAGGGCTAACGTGCGTCTCATAGGGATGAATTCCCATGAGGTCTGCGAATGGCCAATAGGAATAAACCTCAACTAGGGTAGAGAACTGCCAATGGGGACAAGCCCCATCACGCATTTAGGTGCAATACAGGTGGCGAGAGGGAAACGCGACATGGTGGGTGTCACGACAAGGAGGTTCCCCACTTCACACGACACACTATTCCGGACCCCCCCCCCCCACTAAAGATAGAATGGTAAGGGGGGTCCGAAATCCACCTGAGCGTCGTTGATCATGAGGATTTAATCTCAGCCGTTAGAGAGTTGCGCGTCCAATTCTGGACCCCCCCCCCTACCGCTAAAGGCAGAACAGTAAGGGGGCTCTGGAATGGAACCTTAGTCGTAGATCTGGACGCGTGGACTCTGGCCATCCAGATCTTCTTGCCGCTTATCCTAAAGCATATTCACGTCTTGGCTTAAGTTGATGTCTTGTTTCCACATCTAACAGTCAGGACAGACTCAGAGATCCTCCGAAAGAATCTCTCTCGTCCATCGGGGTTTCGAATATCACAACATTGAAATACGTAAAAAATTGGTCCTCGGAATCCCCGATATCCCGATATGAAGTCAGCTTCCGCTAGTCCCCTGGACTAGACCTTTTGGTCCATACGACCTCCCTCTATATGACCGCAGTCATATCCTTTCATCGGGGTTTTTCCCAAGGGCACTGATGATTGCCATGCGTCCTTCTTAATTGGGCAGTCCCGATTAACTCTCGGGGTTTCGAGACTTTCGATGTCCTGGTTCCTTCGACCTCAGGAATGCCGATTCACCAATTTTCTGACTCTCGTCAGATCTTCGACACATGTCCCTCTGAACGGACGGCTTAGATTATGTCGGGGTTTTCATGTGGGACTTCCCCGTCCTCTTGTCCCTGGAAATGTCGATTTCCTGATGTACCAAACGCCGATGGTGCTTGATCTCCGCCACGTGTCCTCTGCCAACGGACGGTCCTGATCTTGCTGGGATATCGCGGATCATGATTCCAACATGTAAGAGTTTCACGCCTTCAAAAACTCCGATTCTTCGATCCCCGACTCCTCGAGATCTCCTGACAAGCGTCCCAAATAATGGGCGGTTCTGATCTCGTCAGGATATCGTGCTTCGCGACTTCACAGATTTTGTTGCCAAGATCAAGGGCTTCAACCTACGAAACCCCGATACACGATCCTACGTGTAGATCCGACGGTTCTCCTACGACCCAGATACAACGGCTACCCTTCTTTCTCACTCCTCGCGTCTCGTGACTTGGAGCACCAAATGCTTGGACCCTTACCCTGCGAAACTCTGAGTTCACGAGATCTCTGGATCTCTGCCACCTGTCCTCCTTGGATGGACGGTTCTAATCCTCTCGTGGCTTCACCATTCGCGACTTGGAGCATCCAACCTTTGGACTCCCACCCTGCAAACCTCTGAGTTCACGAGATCCCTGGATCTCTGCCACCTGTCCTCCTTGGATGGATGGCTCTGATCCTTTTTTCCCCTCTTCATGAGTCTTAACCCTCCTCTATCTTCCTATAGATCTAACGGATGTTGGGTTTCCTTACTAAGATCTGACGGTTCGGATCGGTCCCGATGTCGCGCCCTTTCCTACTACTCTTTGGACGTGGAAAAACCAACGGTCTAGATGTTCTCATGGAGCCTAGGAGTCTACGACTCAGATTTCCTCGCTATTCACGTAGATAGAGGAAAGAGGGTTAAGGAGATTAACTCCCTCGTTCATTCCTACAATTTAACAATCGTGAATGACCGCAGGTTCTCCGACAGGATCTCATCCGTTGATCAACACTTATCCTTACGCTGCTACTTCGAGATTTTTAAGAGGGTCATTCCTCTTCGTATAGGGTTGTTAAGACTTGCACATTCAAGTCCTTTTTCTGGGTTCTTGGTAAGCCTTTCTACGAGGGAAATCTCTGTGAAGATATTTGTACCAGGCATCCCTGAAGACGGATAAGGGAAAGAAACTTCCCGAGAACGGGCTGGGAACCTAACTTAGCTCAGTCTAGGCATAAATAAAATTGCTTTATCCCCACAAATCATGCGTGGTTTCCTCTGTTGTGAGCATATATCTATTCATTCTTATCAAACACTACATAGACATTCTTACACAGCCATCATTCATAATTACACAGTTCTATGAGCATATGTGTCAGCATATGAATTTCAAGATGCAATATGAACAAAACACTTATCAGAAATGATTTCAGAAATGGGTGCAACTACTGAGAGGGGTGCTCGTTTCCACCCAACCATAGGCTCAGTGACTCCCAATGGATTTACCACTAGCCACACCCGAGCTGAGACCACGATGCTTTGAGACTGCATCTCTCTGTCTGCCAGTGACCAGGAGCGAAGGTTGCAATCCTCCCTCTCTGCTATCACTCACTCTATGTAATGCCAGAGTTCCCCTCGCGTCTACCCCCTCAAATCGCTTCTGCCATATGCCGTATCCTCTCGCGAGGTTGTGTGTGGCACGATTACCCTCGCGCCGATCAGGCCGGACGGCTCTACGGATGGGCGGTTCACCATCCCATCCCTCATCAAGCCATCCGCCTACCAGTCTGCAAGCCATTAATTTTCAGGGCCAGCAAGCCGCTTTTGGTTCTCCAGACCAGTGGAGTCCAAATACGGTATTAAATTCTCGGTGGAAGTTAACGCCACCTTTTCAGGTGCCTTCCACCACCATCGTGGTCTCTTTTTCTGCACATCCCCTCATCAGCAGTCCTGCAATAAATTCGGAATGTTATTCACATTCATTGACCTCTTCCTCAAGGTCCATTTACATCACATATTCATATTTATGAGTTTGCCATAGTTCTTGGCCAGTTCAGTTATATTTACAAGTTGGGGGAAATAGGGTGTTACAGCTCTAGGATCACAGTGATGGACCTGCAATCTGCAAATATTATTTCTAGGTTCCTGCATCCACTTATTAGTCCAAAAATTATTTCTATGTAGAGGAATAACATATATTTCACTGTCTCTATCAGATATATTCATATCAAATCTTCTTTCTTCTAGTTGTGCCCTATTTTTTAGACTAGGAGAAAATCTATCAAACATACCTAAAATCATACTTTTGAAGCAAAACTTTCCACTTATCTTACCCTTACCAGAGAACAAAGCTTTAAGATCTTACCTCTTTTCTTTAGATCCTTTTCCCTTCTTAGCACAGAGCTTCACAAGTCAAGTAGAATACTGCGCACTATGGAAACAGATCTACGCACAAAGATTTGTCTTTTCTTCAGTTCCCAACAATCACAGTTTCATGTCCCGCCAATGGAACGATTTGTTGGCACAGGGGCAGACCCAAGGTTCAATGCTTCAACAACGTACCAACAAAACCTTAACTATCGGCCCTTTCAGCAACACCTGTGAAGCAAATGATGTCTCACCCGAGGTAGAGGCAGGGGGGTTGCAGGACTCAAGTGTCTACAACCTAGCTGGGACACAGATCTGTGATCACAATAATTAACAGAGCACTTATCAATTAACATTCATTAGTCTTTAACCCTTATTCACATCGCAGGTTAAACCCTCATTACAGATCAAGGCAATAATCAACCAAGATCAAGCACATCTAACCATTCAACACATAGCATCAGAGAAGATCTAATCATTCATTCATGTATAAAGCACTAAGGATCAATGGATCTATGTATTATACACCAATATTAAGAAAGTACGTACATAAACAGTAAGAACACTATATCACAAAGGACATCGACACATGATATACGTCGTTCACCCGAGTGTGGGGCTACGTCCACCAACTCTTCTTCTTATTTATTAGTTTCTTCAATCTCCTTACAGAAACCAAGCCACAAAACCAACTCTGCATAGGACATGAGATCTACGCGCACCTCACCAAATCCTCTTGCCCCGAGTTAGGTCCAAGCACAGAGCCTCTACATAGTTTGTGCAAAAAGCACTTACAAAACAATTTCACTTATCTTTGCAAACCTTAACACATCTTCTTGCACATAGCTAACTTTAGCACTAAGCCATCAACCTACTAGGTCTATTTATTACATCGCCTATCTACTTATTTATACATTACAAAACAGGCTTAAACATGGGTGAACCCATGGGTCGGCATCCCATACCCATTACATAAACCCTAAAACCCAAAAATCCCACAAAAAGGGTGAGATCCTGCGATCTCTGCTTCGCGTGGGCACTTCGTCTTCGACTAGCCTGTCGAAGTTCCAAAAGTGGTCAACATGACCAAGGTTCTCCCAAAACTTGGTTTAGGGCCAACACCCATCACATCTTTAAATCTTTGTTCGTAATCCTACACCGTCTTATTCTGCACTTGCTTAATCATCTTCGACTCTGTAATATATATTGTGATTCATATTTCATCTTTTGAAATTCCTTCAACAACACTTTCCCAATATCTTCCAAAGTCCTGGAATGTCTAGCCAGTGTAGTTGTTTGATACTTCATATACCATAGCAATTCACGACCTCTGAATTTTGTGTCCAACTAGGAGATATTCGTCACCTCATCCTATACATTATTCGCAGTCCATATTGTGTCACATACAAACAAGTGTTTCTTAGGGTCCTCCGACCTTGTTCCTTGAAACACAAGAATTCTTAGTGTATGATCTGTCCCTGCCATTGTACTCGGTGTTGTACCTACCCTTGGTGTTTTTTATTGACACTCGTTCGCTACGCTACTTCCACTATTATGACTATTTCTATGACTTCCTCCACTCACTACAATTACTCTTGAACAAGTCTTGTCTCCCACTTCAATTCTCGGTGACACATGTGGGGTCATGGGTTTGATGTTGATTCCGATTTGAGATGTAATTCCTTCTTCTATTGGACATTTCTTAGAATCCCTTTCTTTACTTTTCCTTTCTCCATATGGTGTGATCTAAAGTACTACACAAGGGTCAATTTCATCAAATTCTCTGTGCTTCTCTTCCTTCCCAGCCACAATCTCCTTCTTACTATGTTTAAACCTTTTTGCACAGTGAAATACTCCAAGCTCTCCATATCAGTCAGTATCCTCTTCTCTCTACATGCTCAGTCCATCTGATCCTTACTCATCCTTCCCTCTCTTAGACCATCCTCTAGTCTTCCCCTAGTCCTTATATGTGCGTTAAGGTTCCTAGATGTCAGACTTCATCTTCATGACATTCTTATCACACAATAACATCTTTATCCAAGTAGAAAACACACTCAAATATATTCCACGTGGACCCTTGAAAAATTCCCTCTCTCCAACACTATAACATTGGGTACAATCTATTGCAAAATATATAATATAACCCCCCACTATACTATTCAACCACAAATCAACCACACAAGAAACCTTATTACTTATTGTATTGAGTTTTATAATCAATTCAAGAGTCCAGTTTCTTGGAGCTTCATCTCTATATCTCCCAACATTCTCTGCTAGTCTTATTAACCATTTAGTCAAAATTATCGTAAATTCACCAAAGAATATTTCATGAAGATCTGTGAATACATAACTTTGTAACTATTGTTCATCATCGAGCCAAGGGTTTCTATTCTCTTGCAAAGTCTTTTTGCTTCCTCTCTAGCCATTCTTCGATTTATTCCTTATTTGGCCTCCAAAACATTCCCCTTAATTACAGTTCCATGTCCCAGAAACCAAACCATTGTTTGGCATGCAGTTGGCAGCCATGGGGTTAATAATATATATACGAACAAAACCCTTAGACACCATCCCTTTCGGAATCACTTGCAGAGCAAGTGAAGTCTCACCTGAGGCATCTAGAGGGGCTGTAAGAACCAGGTCTCTATAATGACGAGGGGAAGTGAGATATTCTTCAGGTTCTTATTACCATTTACCCATCTACGCAATTCTCATTACTTAACAGCTACTTAAAATTCAAGATATTATATGCGTGACATTCTCCCACTTAACATTCATCATATTCTACTTAAAATTCATTCAATTACTAGAGATTTCAGTGTGTGACATTATAACATCATATATAAATAATACATTCAACATATATCATCATTGTACCATAACATGAAACATCATTAATTGCAAATACAACAAATCACAACACACAAGTTTAACATGGTTCACCCAACTTGGGCTACGTCCACAATAGTTGACTTCTTGTATTAGTCATTGATCATTCCCTTACAGTTGTGCACTGTGCTACAAAATATGAAACAATAACATTACCCAAACCTTCCTAGATATTCTACTGCAATGCAAGATTCACTCCTCAGTGCTACCTCAGACTTCTTCCGTCGCTCGACTCACTTACCCAAAAAGCACTAAGAAATTCTCATGTCTTGAACCTCAAACTCCTAATATTCAAAGCCTCTCTACCCAAAAACCCAACGGTCTATAACTGTTTTCTGCCTTTTGTGCATTGCTCCATCACATATCCTTCTATTGCACGCTTTGACTCCTTAAATTGTTCTCCCATTGCGTATTGTATTCCATCCTCTAGCTTCCTTTTTTATTTGACTTCTTTTGGCACAAATCTCAAAACTTAGCCAAAATTCCTATCCAACATAAACTTATAGGCTTCTGGGACCAAGAATGACACTTTCAACCACCATAAATGACCTACCAAAGGAATCATTTACCTCTAACTAGGTACATATATACCACTAGAATTGTTTATCACTAGGCATAGGTTTTGGGGCCATGTACATGGCCAAGTGAGGAAAAATGAATGTTAGGCCATAAAGGAAGCTTATATTCATCTAGGGCCAATAATGATGCCTTGAACAACCACACATGGCCTCCTTGGGGTATCATTGGTCTATGATTGTGGATTTTAGTGCCAATGTGGACTCAAGCAGCTAGTATGTGTCTAGGGCCCTGGAAATGATCTAGGGAAGAAGGAAATGCCTTATTTCCTAAGGAAATATTTAAGGTATCAAGAGCCATGAAAAATACCTCGAAGCGCCACAAATTACTTCTAGAGCGTGTCCTTGGCCTCTATGAAATATGTTAGTGCCCTCACAAGGTTTTCATCATTAGGTGTAGATATCAAGGCCTTGATATGGTCAAGGGGGGGAATTCCTTAGAAAAAGTAAAAATATTGTAGGAATATAGGGCCAAGCACGATGCCTCAAACCACCACACCTAACCTCTCGAGGTATTAGGAAGCTTCTAGGTATCAAACGTCATTAATGACACCTCAAACAACCATAGATCACCTCTTGAGGGGATGTTTGGCATTCAAGTGGAGATATGGGGATACCATAATAAATTGGAGATTTGCAATACATCAAATTTATAAAGTCTAATAAGTTGAATATTGTAGTGCAAATCATTTATCAAAAATGTTTATTATGGTAATTCCTAAATGCCTATGAAAACATTAACATTTCCTAACTCTATATGTTGTAAATTCTTGGAAACTAAGTTTTTATAGAAAGTAAAATTGGGAAGAAACATTATTCGTGATGAAGACTATACAAATTCCATGAAAGGCCCCAATACTTCTAAAGATCTAGTATTAAATGATAAATTTATTTCCCTCCTTTGTCTTTTGGAATCATATATGTTTAAATAAATTCCTATTCTAGTAGATATTGATAGATTCATTGGAAACAATGAAAATTCTAATGAGGAAATTAGAGATAATAATCATGTGTCATGCCCCCATTTTTTGGTTTTCCCATTTTGTAGTAGAAGGGACTTCTGTGGCTTGTTAGTAGAGGAAAAAAAAGTAAAAGGGGGTCATTTGATGTCACTTAGTTAGGAGATGTAATGTTTTTAAAGTGACATTATGGAAATAAAGTAAATTTAGATTAATAAGTTACTTAACCATTATTAAATTGACTTTTAATATTAAAGATAAAATTGGAGCGAAAATAACCGTTATATTTGATTTAGTCAAAAAAGGGAAAATTCTAGAACTTACATTTGATTTTGTAAAAAAGAGGGAAATTCTAGAAGGCATGGAAAAAGATAAAAGGAGGGGTAGAGCCTCACTTTGCATTATGATTTGATTAACCTCTTGTATTGTGCTCTTGGAGCCATTGTTTTGTTAGGGTTTAGAAAAACCCTTCCATTGTTTGTCTTGTTTCGGTGGTGCAATATCCACCCTAGCTAGAAAAGGAGGAGGATTGATCCAGGTGGATATTGATGGCCACCCACCTATTCCAATTGGATCCTCTTGTCATTTTTTAGTTCATCACGTTCTTTTGTATTTATTTGTAATTATGGGTTCTACACTTCTAGGGTTGTCTGAAGCCCTCCACATCTTCCAGGTGTCTACTAGTGGCCTCTCACCTAATCCAACTGGATTATTTTGTATGTTTTCATGTCAGCACATCTTGTTGTACTTCCAGGGATGTTTTGGAGCCTTAAACAATGTTTTTTTTTATCACCACAATCAAACTATACACAGAGTCAAATTTTGATGGTTTAATGTGTAGTTCTATAAACTACCTTTCCAATGGGCTATCACACACCTAAAACGGAGGTCGTATGCAAACGTTACGACCCCAGGAAGTTGAGGTACCAACTTACCCATAGGGGCCCTCATGACCTTTGGCATTCCACCTCCTAGGGTTAGGTTTTTGGATGTCTAGGGTTTTGGAATTCATGAGTAATATAAAAAATGTCTCTAGAGCCTCATTGTAATCATTCTTCTTAGATAAATGCGCATAGCAGCCACATCTCTTCTCAGAGATATCTACCACCATTCGAGCAAGTGTTTAAGTTTTGCAGTTTTACAGTTTCAGACTATTTCATTTATTCAATAGAAGATATTATTCACTGGATATCTGTGTTGTTCTTCATATCTCTTTGTTTACTATATTCAGTCTGTTAATTAGTTCGTTCTAATCCTAAATCCAGATCAGTGGCATCAGAGCGGTCTTCTCTTCATTTATTTTTCTTTGTGCATGTCCCCGACAAGATCTAGGTACAAGAAGTTGGGACTCGAACCAATCGAGTTGTTGCAAGATAGGTCACGCCAAGCCCAAAAACAACCCATGGGAGAAAAAAACAAAGATGATGGAGCAGGAGATCATTTTAAAATGTTGCTCGAGGAAGCCCTTGCGCGAGAAAGGAACAAAATGATGGACAACTTTGCACAGATCCTTCGACAGTTGCCCACAGGAGAAGCATCTTCATCAAGAGGCCATGCAACCCCCTTCAAGGTACATATAAATTTTGATATTCCATTATTTGAAGGACTGATAGATTCTTAGGTAGCTAGAGAGGTAGTGGGGGGGCCTGGAGGGCCCATAGTTATAATAGTGGAGGCTATTCAATGTAAGGTGGACTAGGTCCACTATATTATTAAATAAGGCTCACTATGGTAGTTAGACATAATAAATGGTTAGTTAGATATAATAAATGTAAGAGGACTTCTTAGAAGGTTCTACTTCTAGAAGATTCCTCGTCTAGAATGTTCTTAGGTGATGGTAGAACTATATAAAGGGGTTCAAGAAATGTAATGGGATATGAAGAGAAGTATTGTATTTGGAGCTAAAGATCAATAGGAGGATGCCCCCTTGAAGAGGCAAGTGAACATGAGAGGATATCTTCCATAATAGGATCCAATGTATGGTGTTGACCTATCTCAAGGGTTTTTATATAATAAAGTGTGGTTTCTTCTATCTTGCTTTGTGGATATATTGTGTATTCAATATTTGTGGTGATTATATTTGTAGATCTAGTATAGGTACTTAACAAGTGGTATCAAAGCACTTTCCTTGGCAGACATTGTGGGCAAATATTTTTTATTTTTGCAGATTTCTTTTTCGGAGAAAAAAAAAGAGGGCCGCGACATTCCAGAAATTTCCGGTATATTTTTGTGCAAAATTTGTACAAACAAATTGTATATATGAGTTCCTCTCATAAAAACACCCAAGTTTAAAAAACAAATCGTCCGAAACAGAGTCTGGGAAATCAAGATATTGAAGTTTTAAAATCTGCAAATTTTCAGGGTTTTTTCCACAGACAGGGGCACAATTTTTTTTATTTTTGTAGCAGCTGGAGACCAACTTTACCCAAACAATTTACCGATCTGAGTTCCTCTCACATATTCACCAAATTTCGAAACAAAAATCAGCCGAAACGGAGTCCGGGAAGTGAAGTTATGAGCATTTTAAATTCAACAGTTTTTCAGGGTTTTTCCGGAAAATGTCGCGATTTTCTGCAGTAATTTATTGTTCTATTTTTTGAGTTTTTTCGTGACGGCAGCGAGACTACAGATTTCATAGGGTGGTCAAATGGTTATTTCTTCTCAAACCCTCAAATAAATTCTACATATTACTGAAGCATTCAAAGCCCAATGGTGTGGCACATTGCATGACAGATTCCATGACCTTGCAAATGGCATCAATGATAGTTTCTGTAGTATTCAAGATTCATTGGATAGCATTCAATAGAGATTTCTTATGGTGGACATGATGAATGAATATCATCAAGAAGTGTATTATTGGTATGCTTTGGAGGATGATTGTGATGATCGGTATATGGATAGTTGTCATTTCTGGGATGACAACCACTTCCATCTTCTATTTGATGAGTCTCCTTCACCTCATATAAAGCACATTATGGAGAGAAGTCAAACGTCTTCTATGTACACTATTTTTTAGTATTATTCATTTCTAGTATGTTATTCACATGATTTTGGGGATATTGAGGGATATACATATTTGGATCCCCATGATCAATGTAGATCTTTGGAGTATCATTTTCAACTGGTTCTTGAGTTCAAATATATTTTGTGTGGAGTTCACATGAACACTTGGGCATGGGACCCCAATTCACAATCGATGTTGGACTACTTCATCATGATGGTTTTCATTTCTCCATGGGACCCTGGTTCTCTAGTCTACTTCAGCACTATGGTCCACACTTATCCATGAGACCCTGGTATATGGTTTTACATCAAGCGTTGAGGACAACGCTTTCATAAGGGGGATGGAATGTTAGGTAGCTAGAGAGGTAGTGGGGGGGGGGGCGAAGGGCCCATAGTTATAATAGTGGAGGCCATGCAATGTAAGGTGGACTAGGTCCATTATATTGTTAAATAAGGCTCACTATGGTAGTTAGACATAATAAATGGGTAGTTAGATATAATAAATGTAAGAGGACTTCTTAGAAGGTTCTACTTCTAGAAGATTCCTCATCTAGAATGTTCTTAGGTGATGGTATAACTATATAAAGGGGTTCAAGCAATGTAATGGGACATGAATAGAAGTATTGTATTTGGAGCTGAAGCTCAATAGGAGTATGCCCCCTCGAAGAGGCAAGTGAACAAGGGAGGATCTCTTCCATAATAGGATCCAATGTATGGTGTTGCCCTACCTCAAGGGTTATGATATAATAAATTGTGGTTTCTTCTATCTTGCTTTATGGATCTATTGCGTATTCGGTATTTGTGGTGATTATATTTGCATATCTAGTATAGGTGCTTAACATAGATGTAGATGCTATAGATAAATGGTTGAATCTACTCGAAATGTATTTTTCGATCCATAATTTTTTCGATAGGGAAAAGATTACTTTTGCACTCCTCAAGGCTAGTCCCCATGTTAAGGACTAGTGGGAAACTTACTCTGAGAAAAGGGCCATATAGGAATATGAAATATTTTTTACTTCCCCTACATGGGATTCCTTTTGGGATGCCATTAAAGAACAGTACTACCCTATTGGAAGCTATGAGGAACAATGCACCAGATGGACCACCCTGCGTCAATAAAAGGACTAGACAGTACAAGATTTCACCAATATTTTGCATACCTTGTGCACCAAGTTGGGTATCAAAGACTCTGAGATAAATCTGGTGCTCAAATACCATGGTTATTTGCATAGATACATTCAAACATAAATGGATTTTCTGGACATCTCCTCATTAGGTATGGCTTATAGATATGTTGTCAAGATCGAGAATAAATTTAAGAAGAAGAGGCCAAAGTTTGGATCTGAAACTCCTCACAGCTTAAGCATGGAAAAGACAGCCCCAAACCACACAGCAAGCGACAAAGAAAATATGTCCACTCTCAAGACAACAAGTCCAAGCCGCAAAAAAATAAGGGAAATGAGAAGATGAAGAAAGACATGGGGAAATGGTGTGAATACCATAAAATCCATTGGCACAACACTGAAGAATTCCACTCCAAGCAGTCACTCATGGCCAAGATAAAGGCTTCTGAGTTATAGAATGATTATGATTCCAAATCAAATCTATAAGGAGGGAAGAGACCTATTGATGATGAACCCAGTTCCACTTTCACTACCACCAAAGTCCAGCCAATCAAACGAGAAGAAATAGAGGAAGGGGAATGCCTCTTTCACTCACAAATGTGGTTAAAGGGGGATCCACTTCATTTCATTATCGATAGAGGAAGTTAGAAGAACCTAATCCCAACATCAATCGTCAAGCGACTGGGCCTACCGATGAAACTGCACCCAAAACCCTACACCATCGGCTAGCTTCGCCAAGGAAGAGATCTTTGTGTCAGCCCATAGTGTCGCCTGCCCTACGACATCAAGCCCTTCAAAGATGAGGTATTGTGTGATATTTCTCCC
This sequence comes from Picea engelmannii, assembly GCA_009831015.1. Classification (NCBI taxonomy): domain Eukaryota; kingdom Viridiplantae; phylum Streptophyta; class Pinopsida; order Pinales; family Pinaceae; genus Picea; species Picea engelmannii. Next base: position 1,106,967 of record ML783242.1, on the reverse strand, counting down.
CTTTAAGTTTGTGATGTTATTTTAGGACAACCATATTTGTGGAAGCTTCATGTTGTGTATGAGTCTAGACCCTGCAGTGTTATTATTACTTTAGGTTGACAATTATACAAGATACCATAGGTAGTGCCTCCTAGCGCCATTTCCTTAATATCTACTAAGAAATGCAGTAAGGTCATTTCATAGACTTGGAATTTCTTCTTATTTGTGCTCTATGCTCACAGTAAGCAGAAGGTCATTGCCATATCTGTGACATCTACACATAGCCTCTCTTTGCAGCAGAAGCAAGTGGACAGGACCGTGGAAGAGTACAGAGACATCTTCTCCTCACCCAGCGGGGTACCAACATAGTGCCAAGTCAAGCATCGAATTGATATAACCCCCAGTTCACCTCCACCTAATGGACCAGTCTATCATTGCTCTTTGATGGAAAATGATGAAATCAAGTGTCAAATCCAAGAACTTCTTCAAAAGGGGCACATCAGACCCAACTCTCCTTGTGAAAGCTTGATTGTACTAGTGTAGAAGAAGGATGGGACCTGGCAACTCTTAATTGATTATAGAGCATTAAACAAAATCATAGTCAGAAACTGGTACCCAATTCCCAGGATTGATGACCTTCTTGACCAACTCAAGGGGGAAAATTTCTTCAGCAATATTGACCTAAATTTTGGCTAACACCAGGTTCCCATTGAACCAACTGATGTCAGGAAGACAAATTTAAAATATAAATAAGATCTCTTCAAATGGTTGGTCATGCCCTTTGGCCTAACAAATGCACCAGCCACTTTCATGAGGTTGATGGATGATGTATTAAGACTGGTCACCAACTCTTTTGTGGTGGTATATTTGGATGAAATCCTCATCTTCAACAGAGCTTGGGAGGAGAACATGCGGCATATTCAACACATTTTGATCACTCTATGACAGCACAAGCTATATGCTAACTTGGAAAAATGTTCCTTTGGCATGAACATGTTCCAATACTTGGGCTACATTGTTGATGAGCATGGGGTACATGTCAATCTCGCTAATATCCAAGTCATCCATGACTAGACAACCATAACACACTAACCAAGCTTCAGAGCTTCTTGGGACTGGCCAATTTTCACCGACAGTTTGCGTTGGGATTATCCCATATTGCATGGGCCCTTAACCATGTGACCAAGGGAGGTGGCAGGGAAATGTTTTTGTGGGTGAAGGAACAACAACAAGCATTTGATGATCTGAAGCATCGCTTGTGCTCAGTTCCAGTACTCTCCTTGCTTGATCTTCACTAACCATTCAATATTGAGACTAATGCATTAGACTATGCTGTAGGTTCCATTCTCACTCAACACAGTCATCTAGTGGCATACCATAGAGAGACACTCTCAGATATTGTCCGGAAATACCCCACCTATGACAAGAAAATGTATTCCATTGTACAAGCCTGTCGTTAATGGAAACATTACATTTTGGGAAAGGAGACGATCATCCACACTGATCACAAGCCTCTACAGTTCATATAGACACAAGGGAAGTTGCATAACAACTGCCATCAGAAGTGGTCCACCTACCTACAACAGTTCCATATCAACATCAAGTATAAGATAGGGAGCACAAATCATGTCACTAAATGCCTCAGTTAACCTCTCGTAGCTGCACTCACCACTAGGATCCATTCCTGTGGACATGAGGCATTTGAAGGGGAGAAATATCAACAAGATTTCAACTTTTCTGCTACCTATCAGCTCTTGGGTACATGTGTGAATGTCACCAATTTTGACATTTAGTATGAGATGTTATGCCATATGGTCCATATCTATGTTCCTGCAAGTGAGCATGCAAAGATGATTTGGGAATCCCACTATAATTGGGTGGCAGGACATTTTGGCGTGGAGAAAAATGTGGTCATTCTCCAGAAACATTTTATTGTCCAAAACTTAGGCTGGTCGTCAAAAGGTATATCATATCTTGCATTACTTGTGTCATTTCCAAGCCTTCCATAAAGAAGCAAGGCTTATACACCCCTCTTCCTACACCCTAGAAGCCTTGGGAATCCATCTCGATGGATTACATGTCTGGCCTTCCAACCACCAAGAAAGGAAATGATTGTGTATCTGTGGTCATTGATCAGTTTTCGAATATGGCCATCCTCACAGCCTGGAAGAAGAACATCAATGTTGGCCCTTGACCAAGTTTTTAGGAACACTTGGTCATATTTGACCATTTTTGGACTTCGACAACTTGTCAAAGATGGAGAGCAACACGAAGTGGAGATCATGGAAGCTGGACCCCTTTCTTGGGTCCATTTTGGGTTTTTGGGGATAATGTAATGGGTATGGGATGTCAGCTCATGGGTTTACCCATGTTTAGGCCTATTTTGTAAAGTATAAATAAGTAGCTAGGCAATGTAAGAGAAGAGAATATAAGCTAAGTGCTAGTAAAGGCTTTGTGTATATTGTGTGACCAACTTGCAGAGCTGAGTGCAAGTGTTGTAAGTGTTAAGTGCACAGATTGTAAGAAGGCTTTATGCTAGATATACTCAGGGAAGGAGGAGCTGGCGAGGTGCGCGAAGATCTCCTATCCTATGTGGAGTACAAGTGTGAGCTCTGTGTTGTAACTCGATTAACCAAAGCTAATAAAGAAGAATAAGACTTTGTGGATGTATCCCCAGGGTGGGGGTGAACCATAGTAACTCTATGTGTTGTGCTCGGTTCTTCGACCTAATGTGTTGGTCTCTTTCCATGTGTTGTGCTTGATATGATTGTGCTATGTGCTTCGCTATGATATACTTCGATAGATCCACTTTTCTTTGTGCTTCTTAGATGTGTGGGTGTAGATATGACATATATGAAAGTGTTGAGTGCTAGACCTATTTTTCTATTGCTAAGTGCTAACATAACCTGGATCTAAGTGAATGCTACGGTGCTCTGTGCCATCTGTAGAGTGCCATGAGGGTTAAATACGGATGAATGACCTATGCTAAAAGTGCTTGTTAAGAGTAAGAATCACAGATATGTGTCCCAGCTAAGGTTGCAGACACCTGAGTCTTGCAACAACCCCTGCCTCTACCTCGGGTGAGACTTCATCTGCTTCGCAAGTGTTGCCGAAAGGGCCGGTAGTTAGGGTTTTGTTGGTGCATTGTTGAAGCGTTGAAACTTAGGTTTTCCCCTATGCCAACACACTTCATAGTTTTAGACCTTTGATCAAATTCAGCGCAGACCACCACTTCACCTATATCACAGCGTGTGCTGATGAGCACAAACAATAGCTCTAGTCATACTACAAGTTGACAGAAGAAGACTTGGAGCAGATTACCAAGGAATGGTCAGTGCACCTACTTGTTGCAGCGGACCCCATAGAAATTTCTGACGTGGAAATCCCTAAAGCTATGTTGGATACACCTATACCAAGAAAGACCAAGAAGGATGATGAAGTTCAATATATCCATAGCAAATCCATGAATACTACTTTAATCTCACCTACGCAGGGAGGTGATGGTGAAGAACTAGGTGGCACAGAGGTTGAGAAAAATAAAGGTGAGGTTACTCCGCCTAGAGAGGAGGAGGATCCCACTAAGAAAAGGAAGATTACCCCACCAAATCCCTCATCACAAAAGAAAACTAAGGCCACCCAAACTACGTTTAAGACTACCCTCGCACCGGACAACTTTGACTTCTTAATCGTTGCGCTGAATGATGCTTCACTAGAGATTATAGAAAAGAAATAAGCGAAACAGGAGGAGGTATTCGGTCGAATCAAGAGTGAACTTCAAGAAGTGTAGAAGGCACTCCAGTCCAACCGAGTAGTTTCTACTGTGCCCTTGACAATTGGAACAGAAGGAACAAGCGATGAGCCCACCCAATTACACCAGATCATTGAGAAAGTCAAAGCTCGCCTTCGACGAGCTCAAGAAGACATAGCGCAAGCCACCCAGGCTTTGATAAAAGTACAGATTGTAGAAAAACAGAGTAAGGCAGAATGGGAAAATATTTCCCTACAAGCGAAGTGGGATGAGGAAAAAGCACAATTACAGTAGAGCAAGGACCAGTTGCTAGCAGAGAAACTTGAAGTACAGGAAAGGGTTCACAAAGCACTTCGCTCTGTGACAGTCATAGAAGTAAAGATTGAAGAACATGTCCCACAACAGGTGGCACAACTTGAATAAGTAATCCAACAACTTCAATAGTTCATCTTAGATATGGAACTTCATACCTTGCCCGAGACTCCTCAAGAAATAAGGGATCTAAGGGAGGCAACTGCCTATAGCACAGTTGGTCAATTAAAAACCTTTGCCTTGAAATGAAAGAAACTGAGCATTAGAAGCACCCAGACTTATGAGAACCTCACAGATAATCCAGAGTTGTAGGCATTGGCCACAACTCCAAGAAGCAAATAAACACATAGACACACTACAGACGCAGCTAAAGGCCTTGACCCCAGTCGAAAAAATGAAGAGGTTTGCAGAACAACGTACCACCCAACAACAGGTACACACATTGCAAAGTAAAGTGATGGAAGTCTCCCAACGACTTCAACCAATCCAAAATAAGGCATGCCAAATGTTCACTGAAGTTGAAAGCCAGGGAACCGAGCTTGAACAGGTTGTCATCACTGCAGAACAACACCTGGAAGGGCCAATAAACCACCCAGTGATCCAGGAGTTCACTGAGCAAAAGATTGTCGCACTACAGTAGGTCGAAGTAGTTTGAGCCAAGCTTGAGGCATTCAAGGTGGAATTGATCACACCAAAGTGACTCAGGCTGAGTTACAGGTGAGTGTTGGGGGCATGTTGGCCCTTGACCAAGTTTTTAGGAACACTTGGTTACATTTGACTTTTTTTGGACTTCGAGAGCTTGTTAAATATGGAGCGCAAAGCGAAGCAGAGATCATGGAAGTTAGACCCCTTTCTTGGGTCCATTTTGGTTTTTTGGGGATAATGTAATGGGTATGGGATGTCAGTCCATGGGTTTACCCATGTTTAGGCCTATTTTGTAAAGTATAAATAAGTAGCTAGGCAATGTAAGAGAAGAGAAGATAAGCTAAGTGCTAGTAAAGGCTTTGTGTATATTGTGTGACTGACTTGCAGAGCTGAGTGCAAGTGTTATAAGTGCTAAGTGCACGGATTGTAAGAAGGATTTGTGCTAGATCTACTCGGGGAAGGAGGATCTGGCGAGGTGTGCACAAATCTCCTGTCCTATGCAGAGTACAAGTGTGATCTGTGTGTTGTAACCTGATTGACCAAAGATAATAAAGCAGAATAAGACTTTGTGGACGTAGCCCCAGGGTGGGGGTGAACCACGGTAACTCTGTGTGTTGTGCTCGGTGCTTCAACCTAATGTGTTGGTCTATTTCCATGTGTTGTGCTTGATATGATTGTGCTATGTGATTTTCTATGATATACTTATATAGATCCATTTTGCTTTGTGCTTCTTAGATATGAGGGTGTAGATCTAACATATATGAAAGTGTTGAGTGTTATACCTATTTTGCTATTGCTAAGTGCTAACTTAACCTAGATCTAAGTGACTGTTGCGGTGCTCTGTGCCATCTGCAAAGTGCCATGAGGGTTAAATATGAATGAATGACCTATGCTAAAAGTGATTTCTAAGAGTAAGAATCACAGATCTGTGTCCCAGCTAAGGTTGAAGACACCTGAGTCTTGCAACCACCCCTTCCTCTACCTTGAGTGAGACTTCATCTACTTCATAGGTGTTGTCAAAAGGGTCGGTAGTTAGGGTTTTGTTGGTGCATTGTTGAAGCGTTGAACCCTGGGTCTACCCCTGTGCCAACAATCACAGTGAAAGATACTGCCAAGCTCTTCTTCGAATGAGTGTGGCTCCATTTTGGGATACCATAGACCATCATCTCTGACCGGGACAATAGGTTCCTCAACACATTTTGGTCTAGTCTCTGGTAACTTGTGGACACCAAGCTCACTAAGTCCACCGCTTTCCACCCCCAAATAGATGAACAAACATAGGTCGTTAATCAAATGACTATGCACATCCTGTTCATGTACAACTCTAATCATCCATGTACATGGGATGAGAGTCTCCTCTATGTTCAACACAGTTACACTAGGGCTCTCCATAGCTCCACCGGTCGTAGCCCATTTCAGGTGGGATTGGGATTCCAACCCTTGGGTCCCATTGATGTTGCACTACCTCTGGAAATCACACAGACATACTCTTCCAATATCTAGTCTGAGACCAACAAAGCCACCATATTCATTGAGTGGATTCAGCACATCCTCCAACAGGTCCAGGAGATTTTGCAGAAAGCCAAAGCTAAGTACAAGCAGTGCCATGATCAACAAAGAGTACTGCACCAGTTTCTGGTTGGAGACAAGGTCAAGTTACACTTGCAGAAGGAGTGTATTACAGGGACCCATCAGAAGATCTGCCCACTTCTCTATGGGCCTTACACCATCACCAAGTTTGTGGGTGACAATGATTTTGAGCTCCACACTCCATCATTCCTTGGCTTGCACCCAATGTTCAATGTGGACCTCCTTTGGCCATATTTTACACCATTATTGGACACCTGAGAGATCACATAACAACTCACACCAACAGAGCTCAACCCTGACTACATGGAACAAGAATCCACTGATCAGATAGTGGAGACACAGGTCAAGGGGAATCTCTAGGAGAGGATCCAAACTTATCGGGTTGTCAAGGAAGGGCAGCTCCTACACCAAGGAAAGTGGCTCACCTGGGGCCAAATCCAATAGAATTTTCCTCACCATATTGGGGAACTCAATGTAATAGAGACCATTTCTTCCTAAGGGGGCAGGATTGATCTAGGTGGATATTGGTGGCCACCCACCTATTCCAACTGACTCTTCTTGTTATTTTTTAGTTCAACATGTTCTTCTTTACTTATTTGTAATTGTGGGTTCTACACTTCTAGGGATGTCTGAATCCCTACACATATTCCAGGTGGATACTGGTTGACTCTCACCTAATCCAACTGGATTATTTTGTATGTTTTCATGTCAACACATCTTGTTGTACTTCCAGGGCTATTTTGGATCCCTAAACATTGTTTTTTTGTCTCTCCACAGTCAAACTATAGAAGGAGTTAGAGTTTGATGGTGTAATGTGTAGCGCTCTAAAATACCTTTCCAACGGGCTATCATGCGCCTAAAACTGAGGTCATTTGAAACTATTATGACCCTGGGAAGTTGAGGTACCAACTTAACCATAGGGGCCCACATGACTTTTGGTATTCCACCTCCTAGGGTTAGGTTTTTGGATGTCTATGGTTTTGGAATTCATGAGTAATATCAAAATGCCCTCTAGAGCCTTATTGTAATCACTCTTCTAAGATGAATGGGCATAGTAGCCTCATACCTTCTCAGAGATAGCTACCACTATTCGAGCAAGTGTTTCAATTTCACATTTTTATAGTTTTAGCCTATTTTATTTATTCAATAGAAGATATTTTCCATTGGATATATGTGTTGTACTTCATATCTATGTGTTTGTTATATTCAGTCTATTAATTAGTTCGTTCCTATCCTAAATACAGATAAGTGGTATCAGAGCGGTCTGCTCTTCATTTATTTTTCTTCATGCATGTCCTCGATAAGAAATGGGTAAAATAAGTTGGGACTCGAACCAATCGAGTCGTTGTAATAATCGATCACACCGATCCTGACAACAACCCATTGGAGAAGAAAATAAATATGATGGAGTGGCAGATCCTTTTAAAATGTTTCTCAAGGAAGCCCTTGTGCAACAAATGAACGAAATGATGGACAACTTTGCGCAGATACTTCAGCGGCTAACCACATGAGAAGCATCTTCATCAAGCGGCCATGCAACCCCCTTCAAGGTATAGGTAAGTTTTTATATTCCATTATTTGAAGGACTGATATATGCAGATGATGTAGATAAATGGTTGAATCTGCTCGAAGGGTTTTTTTGGTCCATAATTTTTCCGATAGGGAAAATATTACTTTTTCACTCCTCAAGGTCGTCCCCCATGTTAAGGACTGGTGGGACACTTACTATGAGAAAATGGCCATAGAGGAATCTGCAATATTTTTAGTTTCCCCTAGATGGGATTCCTTTCAGGATTCCATTAAATAACAATACTACCATGTTGGAATCTACGAGGACTAGTACACCAGATGGACCACCCTGCATTAATAAGGGGACCATACAGTACCATATTTCACCAATATTTTCCATACTTTGCTCACCAAGTTGGGTATCAAAGACTCTAAGATAAATATGGTTCTCAAATACCTCAGTTGTTTGCATAGATTCATTAAAAAAAATGGAGTTTATGGACATCACCTCATTGGGTATGGATTATAGATATGTTGTCAAGATCGAGCATAAATTTAAGCAGAAGAGGCGAGAGTTTGGATTTGAAAACTCCTCACAACCAAAGCAGGGAAAAGGTGGCCCCAACCCACACAGCAAGGTATAGAGAAAATATCTCCACTCTCAGGAAATGCATTCCAAGACACAACATAAGAAAGGTAATGACGAAGAAGGACACGATAAAATGGTTTGAATACCATAAAATCCCTTGGCACAACACTGAATAATATCGCTCCAAGTAGTCACTCGTGGTTAAGATGAAGGCTTCTAAGTTAGAGGTCGATTGTGATTCTGAATCAAATCCAGAAGGAGGGAAGTAGATTATCAATGTTGAACCGAGTGGCATTGTTGCTACCACCAAAGTCCAGCAAAGTGAACCAGATGAACAAGAGGAAGGGGAATGCCTCTTTCACTCACACATGTGGTTAAAGGGGGTTCCACTTTATTTCAATGTTGATAGAGGTAGTCCAAAGAACCTAATCTTAGAAAAGTCGTCAAGTGGCTAGACCTGTCGATGACACCACACCCGCAGCCCTACACCATTGGCTGGCTTCACCAAGGAAGAGATATCTGTGTCAGCCAATAGTGTCATCTTCCCTACAACATCAATCCTTTCAAATATGAGGTATTGTGCGATATTTATCCCCTTGAAGTTTTTGATGTTATTTTAGGACAACCATATTTGTGGAAGAATCATGTTATGTATGATTATAGACCCCAAAGTGTTATTATTACTTTGGGTAGACAATTGTACAGGATACCAGAGGTAGCACCACCTACTGCTATTTCCTTAATCTCTGCTAAGGAAGGCAGTAAAGTCATTTCACAGACCGGGAAGTTCGTCTTCTTTGTGATTCGAGCTCACCATAAGTAGAAGGTCGTCACCACATATTTGGTCTCTACACAGAGCCTCTCTTTGTAGCATAATCAAGTGTACGGGATCATGGAAGAGTACATAGACATATTCTACTCACCCACTAGGGTACCGATGCACTGCCAAGCCAAGAATATAATTGATCTAACCCCTAGTGCACCTCTACCTAATGAACCAATCTATCATTGCTCACTGATGGAAAATGACACAATCAAGAGTCAAATCCAAGAAATTCTTCAACAGGGGAACATCAGACCCATCCCCTCCCCTTGTGGAAGTCTGATTGTACTGATGCAGAAGAAGGACAGGACCTAGCGACTCTTCATAGATTACAGAGCATTAAAAATAATCACAGTCAGAAACCGGTACCTGATTCCTAGGATTGATGACCTTCTTGACCAACTCAAGGGGGAAAAGTTCTTCAACAAGATTGACCTAGAGTATGGCTACAACTAGGTTCCCATCGAACCAAATGATGGTTGGAAGACAAATTTCAAATCTAAAGAAGGTCTCTTAGAATGGTTGGTCATGCACTTTGGCCTAAAAAATGCATAGACCACTTTCATGACGTTGATGGATGATTTATTGAGACCCTTCACCAACTATTTTGTGGTGGTATATTTGGATGACATCCTCATGTTCAAAAAAACTTGGGAGGAGCACATGTGGCATATTCAACAGGTTTTGAGCACTCTACGACAACACAAGTTATACTCCAACTTGGAAAAATGTTTCTTTGGCATGAACAGGGTCCAATACTTGGGATACATTGTTAATGAGAATTGGGTACATGTCGATCCCACTAATATCCAATTAATCTATGACTGTCAAGCCCTGACCACACTAACCGAGCTTCAGAGCTTCTTGGGATTGGCCAATTTCTACCAATGGTTCATGTTGGGATTCTCCCATATTTCATGGGCCCTCAGCCACATGACCAAGGGTAGTGGTAGGGAAACGTTCATGTGGGGGAAGGAACAACAATGGGAATTTGATGATCTGAAGCATCGCTTGTTCTCAGCTCTAGTACTCTCCTTTCCTGATCTGCAATAATTGTTCGAGATTGAGACTCATGCATATGACTATCTTGTAGGTGTAGTATCACTCAACATGGTCATTTTGTGGCATACCATAGTGATACACTCTCATATACTTTCCGAAAATATCCCACCTATGAGAAGGAAATGTATTCCATTGTACAAGCCCATCGTTAATGGAAACATTACATTCAGACTATCTTGCAACTTTCTCGATTTTTCCATGCCACCACTTCTCAACTATGGTGGCTATATTAAAGGCTCACTCATCTCTTGCATCCATTTCTTGTTGTTTCCCCACCATTTGTCAAAGAATCCTTCCCCTCTCTTTATGCCATGACTCTCACCCCATCTCACCCTACCCCAAGCGAGGGTGTTTATGTTCCCATCTCGGTCGAGGACATAATGAATATCCCTTCCTCACTAAGAAATCTTTAATCCACAGGGGGATCTCTCTTGCAAGTCTTCCCCTTGTGCCTTTCTTGAAAATTTCCTCTGCTTGCGAGAAATATTGGTGGGTCTTAGCTACAAATTCAATTATGTATCCTTCTATCATGGTGGTAACCCATAAATCTATGACCCTCGTGACTGGACAATCCAACCTATGGAGTGTTGCTAACTTGTTAGTATCCCAGGCGTAGATCTTCTTGATCCATCCATGGAACTCTCGATCTTCTTGGAGTCTCTTGATCCAGTGAAACATTTCTTCTGGGAGTTTAACCCAGAAAATTTTGTACTGGTCGCTTGATCTTTCTAAGTAAAATATCGCTTCCCAAGTGACTACCATCGATTTTCTTCTTAGTTCTGCTTCTTTCCATATGAAGGCGTTATAGTTTATTTCCCACCATTGATCGATGCCAGATCTATGGATCGGCGGCAACATTCTTCCTACAAGTTCCCTTTTAATACGAGTCCCAACAATGGAACCATTTTGTTGGCACGGGTTTTTTTAGACCAGGGTCCTTCTCAGGTTACCAACAAAAGGCACCATGTAGTCTAGATCGTTGGCATTTTCATCTCCTCTGAAGAGAAGAAGTCTCACTCGAAGCGCTACTGAGACAGAGAGATAGGGAAGGGTAGGGAGAAGACTACAAAAGACCCATGGAGGGTTCGAAACTTACTTCAGTCCTTACGCAATCAACATTATCAGATCAGAAACACCTAGATGCAAGAACCAAACCTACTGGTATTGCGAGCATTAGTTAACCATAAGAGAAGCAATCGTAACTCATAATCTATACATGAAGACTGAAATTCCTAAGAAACAACGTAAAGACACATCAGATTTGAAAATTTAACCCTTCTGTATATCATCATTAGAGATCTTTCTTACATTACAGTCTCATCATCACATAGAAAGTACAGTCTATATTCTTGGCTCCATCTCTCGGCCACAGAGTCCTGATCTCCCAGCCAACAGGTTGTGTTCATTACAAACTCTACTCTTCTTGATCTACCCCAAAAAACTTGGGCAATGCCCACAGACATAACTCTGATAGACGTTATTCGACCTAAAAAAATTAGCTAATGACCAAAATGAATGATCGAACTCATCACTTGACTGAACCAACCAAAAAAATCAAAATCCATCTACTACCACAACAACATCCCTTTTACAATTATATTTTGTCCTATATTTTGTTGTTTGGTTGGTGTTGCGTTGCCTTCCGCAACTATTTTCTATTGTTCTTCCTTCCGGCCTCCAATGGAGGTTGCACGATCAACACTTGCGCAATTCTTTTCCCAAAATGAAGGGCCCAACACTGATCGCAAGCCTCTACAATTCATACAGACACAGGGCAAGTTGCAGAACGACCACCATCAAAAGTGGCACACCTATATGTAGTAGTTCCATCTCAACATCAAGTATAATATAGGGAGAAAAAATCATGTCAATGACTTCCTCAATCAACCTCCCATAGATTCACTCACCACTGTGCTCCATTCCTATGGACATGAGGCATCTGAGTGGCCCCAACTTTATTAGCAAGATCCAGACTTCTCCACCTCCTATTAGCTCTTAGGTATAGGCACGACTGTCATCGGATTTCACACTCAAGATGGGTTGTTATTCCATCTGGGCCATCTCGGTGTTCCTGCAAGAGAGCGTCAAAAGATTATTTGTGAAGGCCACTACAGAAGGGTGGAAAGACATTTTGGCATGGAGAAAACTGTGTTCATTCTCCAAAAACATTTTATTGGCCAAAACTCCAATCGTACGTTAACAAGTTTATCAGATCTTTCACTTCCTGTGCCATTTCCAAGCCAACCATCAATAAGTAAGGATTATACACCCCTCTTCCTACCCCAGAGAAGACTTGGGAATCCATATCAATGGATTACATGTTTGGCCTTATATCCACCAAGCAAGGCAATGATTTTGTATTTGTGGTCATTGATCGGTTTTCAAAGATGGCCATCCTCACAACCTACTAGAAGAAAATCACAGCAGAAAATACTACCAAAATCTTCTTCGAACGAGTGTGGGTCCATTTTGGGATACCACAGATCATCATCTCCGACTGGGACAACAGGTTCCTAAACACATTTTGGTCGAGTCTCTGATCATTGTTGGACACCAAGATCACTAATTCCAACACTTTCCACCCCCAAACAGACGACCAAATAGAGGTCATCAATCAAATGATTGTGCACATCCTATGCATGTACAAGTCTAATCATTCATGTACATGGGATGAGAGTCTCCCCTATGTTCAACATAGTTACAACAAGTCTCTCCATAGCTCCACCGACCATAGCCCATTTCAGTTGGGACTGGGATTCCAACCCTTGAGTCCCATTGATGTTCCACTACCTTTGGAAACCACACATACAGACTCTTCCCATGTTCAGTATGAGACCAAAAAATACACCATATTCATTGAGGACATTCATTATATCCACCAAGAGGTCCAAGAGATTTTGCAGAAAGCCAATGCTAAGTACAAGCAGTTCCATGATCAACATAGGGTACCGCAGTAGTTTCAAGTTGGAGACAAGGTCTATTTACACTTGTAGAAGGAGCGCCTTATAGGGCCCCATTGACATATCTTCCCACTTCGCTATGGGCCTTACACCATCACCAAGGATGTGGTTAACAATTATTTTGAGCTCAAAACTCTACCATTCCTTGGCTTTAACCCAATGTTCAATGTGGACCTCCTTCGACCATATTTTCCACCATTATTGGACACCTCAGAGATTGAAGAATAGATGACGCCAATAAGGCTCAACCCTGACTGCATGGAATAGGAATCCATTGATCATATAGTGGACACATAGGTCAAGGACATTCACTAGTAGAGGACCCAACTTTATCCAGTTGTTAAGGAAGGGAAGCTCCTACACCAAGGCAAGTGGCTCACCTAGGGCCAATCCAATAGAATTTTCCTCACCTAATGGGGGAATTCAATGCAATGGAGACCATTTCTTCTTAATGGGGGAGGATTGATATAGGTGGATATTGGTGGCCACCCACCTATTCCAACTGGCTCCTCTTGTCATTTTTTAGTTCAACACATTCTTCTATACTTCTTTGTAATTATGGGCTCTACACTTCTGGGGATGTTTGAATACCTACACATATTCTAGGTTGATAATGGTGGCCTCTCACCTAATCCAACTTGCTTATTTTGTACGTTTTCATGTCATCACATCTTGTTGTACTTCCAGGGCCGTTTTGGATCCCTAAACATATTTTTTTTGTCTCGCCATAGGAAAATTGTAGACGGAGTTAGAGTTCGAAAATGTAATGTGTATTTCTATAAAATACCTTTCCAATGGACTATCACGTGCCTAAAACAAAGGACATATGAAAAAATTATGACCTCAGGAAGTTGAGGTACCAACTTACCCATAGGGGCCCACATGACTTTTGGTGTTCCACCTCCTAGGGTTAGGTTTTTGGATGTCTAGGGTTTTTTCATTCATAAGTAATGTCAGAAAGGCATCTAGAGCCTCATTGTAATCATTCTGCTCAGATGGATGTGCATAGCAGCCACATATATTTTTTGAGATAGCTACCACCATTTGAGAAAGTGTTTCAGTTCTTCAGTTTTACAGTTTCAACCTATTTCATTTATCCCATAAAAGATATTGTTCACTAGATATCTGTGTTGTTCTTCATATCTCTGTGTTTATTTTATTTAGTCTGTTAATCAGTTAGTTCCGCTCCTAAATCTGGATCAAGGATCCATCCAAGATATTCATTGGAGATTTATCTTGGGTTTGTTTTTAGTTTTGGGTTCTAGTGATCTGCTTGAAGAGGTTGTGGAACTTGGAGGGTTGGATCTCATATGTTGAGGGGGCCACAACATGATTCCAAGTTTTTGGCTTGTATTGTGTGTTTTCCATTGATGTATTGTAGCTACCATAGTATCCTTTGGATCATTTTATTTATCTCTTCTTTCATAATAAACTACCATCTAATGTCTCTTATATTTTTGGCGTATTTGTATTACATGCAATATGTTTGACAAAATGTATCTTAGTAGAATGCATGCAAACTGTTTGTGAAAATTTATCAACCAGATTAGAGCATTGAGAACATTTATTACATAGAAGGACATAATATTCTATCCCATTCTATTGGGGATATTATAGTGGTATCATAGTTGGTGATCTTACCATCCCGTGATTGCATCAGAGCGCTTTCCTTGGCCAAAGAAAAACAAATTGGGTTTTTTTATGGAAAAAAAAGAGGGTGGCACACTTCAAACTTAGATCTGAAAATTTTTAAGTAGAATTTGGAAAAAATAATTGGATATTTGAATTCCTATCAGAAAAATACCCAATTTCAAAAAACAAAATAGCCCAAACAAAGTTGAGAAAGTGAAGTTATCAACATTTTAAATTCAGAATTTTTTCAGGGTTTTTCCAAAAAAAAACCGCGCAATTTAAAGGTGAAGAAAAATCAGTGGGAAGAAAATCAAAGCTGGTGATCTTTCCAACCTGTGTGGATAAGAAAATATGAAGAAAAATAAGGAATCCATAGAAAAATATCGGAAGGAACTAACACCATTTTTAGAGTACCCAGTATTGTGGTTGACATATGCATAACACATGGCTTACTTTGATGAGTATGAGAAGCTCAATGAGGAGATCCAGGATGTTATGTTATTAGACGATTATATATCCATCAATAAAGGGAACTGACCTAGATTTCAAACCAAGGATTCTTTGAAAGGAATAGGGTAGAAATTAGAAGGAAATAAGCATGAAGAATAGGTGGAGGAGCATGCATCTAGCCATGAGGAGGATGTGTGCATAGAGGAAGACCCAACAGTAGCCTATGAGACATCATCATAATTAACCGATGATACTGGTGACACTAGTGTGTTGGATGTTTATACCTCTGATGAATCATTAGAAGATGAGGATGCAACACCTGATGGAAACCATATGTTCCAATCAGCTGATGTTGGGGATCCAACATCTCTCATTATGCATGATACCTATGATGAAGGTAACTCAAGCAAGATAAAACATACTCATGATGAGAATTCAACACCATATCTCATTTATGATGTCAATGAGGAGGAGGATGTGATTACACCTCGACAAGGTTTGGAGGACCAATTATTGGTCAAGGAGGAGAAGTTTGTATAGGTGTTGACAAGGGAAGATGGTACTCATAAATTTATTGAAGATATTATATGGAAGGATAAGATGGAGGAAAGACAAAAAGGAGTTTCATATGGGATCACTAGTTCTTAATTATGAATCATTAAAGAAGAACTATAAAATATTAAATATAATTACTTGCAGTTTTTCATGGATAGGGACCATTCTCTTAAGTTCATCAAATACAAGGATAGGGAGATTGAGGAGCTTTGTTAAAATTTTAGTTTGGCACACTCCTCATCATTGACACTAGTATATACTTCATCATCTTGGGTGGAAGTGACACATGAGAGCATGAGTGGCACTTGTGATCAAAGGGAGGAGCCTCGTGTGACAATTCCACATAAAGAGAATTTAGGGTTGCATGTGCATGAGGAGAGTTTGGACACATAGGGTTTCGAATGTGCACCTGTATTTCATTGCAGGGATCATGAGACATTTCTTCTGGCTCAAGGCTAAGCTACAGAGATGGTAGTTGACAAAATTCCTTGTGGACCAGCTAGTAAGGAAGTATATGCACCAGTTTATTGGGGAACTGAGTATAGGACAAATGTGGACACATTAATCTGGGATCCAGGTCCAATTGATATTAGTAGAGTAATTGATATGGTGGAACATATAATATACTTGATGGTTAATGATGATACAATGGTGTCTAGTGGGATACAACTGCATACAATAGTGTACGATGATATGCAGTGGGGTTTTGGGATATTTCCTTTGGGTCAACCTCTATACAAATACTTCAGACATATCATTGATTTTGGTTCTCCCAGGATCGATGAGTGGATGAATGAGCCTCATGGAGAGTTATATCCCTCGGAGATTGATATTCGAGTGGAATATCACCAAAGAAGGGACAAAGAGTAGGATATTTGAAGGATCGCTCTCAGATGTTACCTTGAGTCCTTGGTCATACCATTGGGTTTGACCAGTGCACCTGACACTTTCGAGTCTTACAGACAATGATAGTAGCATATAGTTCCATTTTCTAATGCTAGTAGTATATTCAACAGGACATGGAGGACACACATGAGTAAGTTGGGTGAGAAAGGAAGGATTATATCCATGTCATAGTGCTTTTTTTTTAATTATGTGGTCGTAGAAAAGGAGGATATCCAGATTGTATTGGGTTAGTTCACAAAGATTCCAATGGATATAGTGGTGGATGGCATTATACACTACAGAGGTCACACACTTGTAGCCTCTGAGCCTCCAATTAGAGAGATGATTATGAGGGATCTGAGTGATCCACCTTTGACAAGGAATTATGGGTACTCGTATGAGTATGAGTCACCACAGGTGACATGAATGATTTCTAGGGAGGTATTTAGACTCCAAAGATTACTCGAGCACATTGATGATGATCAAGATAGAAAATTTCCTAGTGCAATTTGGCAGGAGACAAACAAATCATCAGGTACAAAGTTTATTCCTAGTACTAGGATTCCACCAGATGATGATATACCAGGGACTTGGATCATTTTGACTCCGATCATTACCATTATGGTGCAACAACAATTAGAAGGTATTAGGAGTTTTGGACTTCCTATTTGGTGGTGGGATCTAAGGATTCATCTTAGTGATAGATTGTTTCAATTGATGGTAAACAGAGTTGTGGCAATGATTGGTCCTCTTTATTTTTGGGACATCAGTAGAGGGGAGATAGAGACTTACTCTATAGGGAAGGACATACTTGAGGCCATCCATGAACTTGTTGTATTAGACTTCAGTGAGACACTTTCACATGAGATAATTCAGGATGGTGGATTGATTCCCTTTGGGGAGATTAGATTGGGGTTCCAGGAGAGGAAGATGCAGACTGGGAATGTTGGTTTGATAGTGATGATAATATTAGTGCAACATCATCATGGTGGTATCTTTCTAGGATTAGTTTGGGACCCTAGGATTACATTATTTGGCAGTTCAACCACTATTCGAGAGGAGAGCACTGAATTTAAATTTCTGGAGTTTATGTTTGGGAGGCTTAGGAGTGGTTTCTTGGAGGAGTGGTCTTCCAAGGATTTGAATGAGTTTATGAAGATTATGATTTCTTGGCTTATCAAAATAAATTAGGTGGATTCTTGTATTATCACCTTATAAACCAGTGCTATGTGTTCCACATTATATAGGATAGTTTCAGATCCTGGTGACTTTACCATCTATGAGGTTCTTT
The DNA here is from genome assembly GCA_009831015.1 of Picea engelmannii. Lineage (NCBI taxonomy): Eukaryota > Viridiplantae > Streptophyta > Pinopsida > Pinales > Pinaceae > Picea > Picea engelmannii. The sequence goes on along the minus strand of ML783242.1, from coordinate 1,088,937 downwards.
TGTTCACATAGAGGGACTTTGTGGACAATATGTTAGGAGATTGTTTGGATGATACTTGGATGATTGTAGTAGAGTATTATAAATTTTCCCTTTGATACCTGAAGATGAGGTGTAGCGTATGTCCTATCAGTTGATGACCACATGGAATTCTCTATGATGTATGATTTTAGAGTTGGGGTACATTGAATGGGTATGATCCTCGAGAATGGATGAAATACTTTGAGGAATTACAGCGTGTGGATGTAAAGTGGGCACGATGGTTGGATGCCTATGATCAGAGTGGCACAACATCAATGTGGTGGTTCTTTTTTTAGGATAGATTGGGACCCTAGGATTTCAGTAGGAGACAGTGCGCCAATTGAAATAGATGAGAGAACCAATTTTTTCCTTCATGATATTGGTCCTCTAGTAGAGTAGTTCCTTGGTGGGTTGATCGAGTTGTTGCAGCACCAAGTGGCATTAATTGTGGGTATTTTTCAAGAGACCTAGTATTTCAATACATTACCAGACCACATCTTAAGAAGAGGATGTTTCACCTCTTACAAGGTGGTTTGGAATCCTAATATCATTTTCAGTTTCCATCTGGATCAGTCGATGGAGTGCCAGGTCATGATGCAATTTCTTGAGGACAAGAAATATTTTGGAAGGGATGATTTTTCATGTCCCCACTTTTGGGTTTTCCCATTTGTAGTAGAATGGACTTTCATGGCTTGTCAGTAGAGAAAAAAAGAGTAAAAAGGGAGTCATTTAATGCCACTTAGTTAGGAGATATTATATTTTTAACGTGACATTATGGAAATAAAGTAACTTTAGATTAATAAGTTACTTAACCATTATTAAATTGACTTTTAAACTTAAAGTAAAAATTGGAGGGAAAATAAGGGTTATATTTGATTTAGTCAAAAAAGAGAAAATTCTAGAAGTTACATTTGATTTGGTCAAAAAGGGGAAAATTCTAGAAGGCGTGGAGAAAAGATAAAAGGAGGAGTATAGCCTCACTCTGGATTATGATTTTAATAACCTCTTGTATGGTTCTCTTGGATCCATTGTTTCGTTAGGGTTTAGCAAAACCCTTCCATTGTTGGTCTTGTTTCGGTGATGCAATATCCACCATAGCTAGACAAGGAGGAGACTCCATCTAGGATCTCCATTGGAGATTCATCTTGAGTTTGTTTTGAGTTTTTGGTTGTAGTGATATCTTGAAGAGGGTGTGGCACTTGGAGGGTTGGACCTCATATGTTGAGGGGTCCATGGAATGATTCCATGTTTTTGGATTGTATTGTGTGTTTTCCATTGATGTATTGCAGCTACCATAGCAACCTTTGGATCATTGTATTCAACTCTTCTTTCATAATAAAATACCACCTATTGTCTCTTATATTTATAGTGTATTTTTATTACATGAAATATGTTTGACATAATGTCTATTAGTAGAATGCATGCAAACTGTTTGTGAAAATTTATCAACCAGATTAGAGCATCAAGAACATTTATTGCACAGAAGAACATAATATTCTAGCCCATTCTATTGGGGATATTACATCATGAGGAAAGGAATGAACCCAAAAGAAATAATCCCCATTTATCTTCCTTGAATTATGATGAGAGGCTCAAAAATATTGAAGGGGTAGGTCAATTCATCATAGGATAGATATCATCTCCAAATGAAACCAAGCGTATAAAGAAAAAACAATTGGAATTTTAAAAAAATGATTTGATTGATAGTAATCCTAGAGTTGAAATAGTAAATGGGAAATATTAATTCCCACACATGATATCACAAGATAGATATGGTGTGTTTTGTGGTTCTCTAGAGCTCCATGATAGTATTGAGTCTATTTTATTTATAAATTGTAACAACCCATTTTTAATCCCCTGAATTAATTGTAATTAATTGTGATTAGTAATGGTCTATATCAACATGGAGATGATATCGCCATTCTATGGCTTGTAAACAATTTAAATGTGTAATATAAATTCCAAACAACTGAATAATGGGTGAAGCTCAAGTACTAGCCATGATACCACTAAAGGGATTAGTGAGGGGGCATAGAGATGACTCAATATTGCTAAGGGACCCAATCCACCTTAGTCATTTAATGTTTGTGAATAAGATGATAGTATTCCCCCCTTCCTCCAAAACCTAAGAATCCAATTACTAAATGGTGTAGTTTTGGGTAGTTTGACCAGTACCTCCCATGTAAATGCATGGGAGTAATGAACTAGTACATCCATAGAAAACCGTGGACAACCCAACTGCATGTAGGAGGACTTGAGAAACTTTGAGACAATGAAAATTAAGAGTGAATGAGGGGATACACATATAAAAGGGAGGGATACACATGAGTGCATGCAGATAAATATATTCTTGAACTATGGAGGAGACAGGGATGAGAAAATATTTCTTAGAACTGTGGGGAAACTCACATGTGGAGTAGACAGACTTGAGTTTCAAAGCATATTGTCTGCATCGATGTTCTGAGAAACCAAAAATATTGACATGAGTTGAGAGGGCCACAATATTTATGCTAGAAGAACATCTAATAAACCTCATGGAGTAACTCAGTAATATGGGGGTAAAGGTTTTCAACTAGTGTTTGTGTGAAGGAGTTTGGCCTTCACTTTTCCATATTGCTCAGGGAGTTTAAGCGGATTCCTTGATGGCATCATGGTTTGGCACGAGGGTGACCAGAATGCAAAGTGTTATCACTCCAAGAAACCCTTTGTGGTTGCAGACCAAAGGTGCTTGGTAACTTAAGAAATGAATGTTTTTGTATTTTGTAAAGGTGGATCAATGGGATAACTCAATTCAACTTATGGCATTCAGACATCAAAATGGTAAACAAACAGACAGTGCTCTCCAAGATTGGTTAAATAGTAAAATAGCTTTCAATGGATGAAGAAAAGATTGTTCATAAACCAGTGCAAAGCAGGGTCTAATAAACAACTAAAGGAACTGATTATAATGTCATGAACCAAACAATAGGATAACAGCTATTCAAGGTTTGACAACAATATAACAGTGAAGAAGAAATATGAAAAACTTCCACCAAAATGGAAAGAAACCTATGATCTGTATTAGCAATGAAAAGTCTGAGTACAAAGAGTATTACTGTATCCAGAATCGAACCTTTAGAGCTCCAAATGTCTTTGGCTTTATAGCCTTTTACAATCAGTTTCAGATCCGATGAAAAGGGATCTAAGATACTAAAAATAGTATAGCCTAAAACTAATTGTAAACTCTAAAGAAGAGATCCTTTATTAATGGGAATTAAACCATATCTAAATTAAAGTCTTCGACAGCTGCAAAAGCATTCAACCTCCTTCAAT
>ML783242.1:1056283-1085557 GCA_009831015.1 Picea engelmannii | reverse complement strand
CTAAGATACTAAAAATAGTATAGCCTAAAACTAATTGTAAACTCTAAAGAAGAGATCCTTTATTAATGGGAATTAAACCATATCTAAATTAAAGTCTTCGACAGCTGCAAAAGCATTCAACCTCCTTCAATGAGATGACAAGGAAGAAAATCTTCAAAGGATGAAAGATAAAGCCTAAAACTGCCACCTGGAAAGAACATGTCAGTCTTTGCTAAAAACAAGTAACAAACTTTATCTGTTCATCTCGCTGGCACTTTAAAATGGGAATAAGATGCTGAAGCCGATTCTCTTAATTATAACTTTGATAAATCATCTTCGTGCTCCATCAAGTCTTCAACAGGTGTTACCTATATCTCTTGACTTATTGTCACATGTGCATTTACTCCTCCTGCTGGAAAACTATAGCTAAAGAGGGATCGAATCCTTTACTGGCTACATAAAATCTGTAACCAATTGCTCCATAAAATATGGGATTGATCCTTGTCACCTGTGATCTTTGAGTACTCTATTAGAAAACTGCCCCTGTTCCATCTTTAGCTTGAAATAAGAAAACTCTTTCTTCTTTCCAGTTTGATTAGATTTGCATGACAGGAAAGAAATACCTGCAGTAATTCAAGTGAGGAAAGCAATATATTCATCATGCTTTCTGTTTCAAGGTTGGTGCATGGCATGAACAGAGGTATCAAAATTTGAAACTGGAAGCTTGATATAGACATCATGAGCCTCTAATCTGGACACATCCCCTGTGTCTTTATCCATTGCATAGCAGATTTAGATTGTGTTAATAACATTATCCAGAATATGGACAAAGTAATAGAGTATCAAAAAGAGCAGTGTCCACTTGAATCCAAGGATATATTCCAAGATTGCAACCCAACATCTGCAGATCACTTGTCAATGCATCTACCAAGTTCTTGTTATTTTACATACTGGCTGCCAAATGCAATGGTGTAAGGCCCCTTGGAAATGTAAACTTCTGCACCCCTTCAAAGATAATCCTCCTGTTATATCTATGTCATTTCAGAAAAGTCTAGCCTCAGTGTTGGGTCTTCCTGCCAACACCTTTATAATAAGTCTGCAAGTCTGTGATGTGTATGTTTAGGTATGGTAGAACACAACCACTTTTGGACAATACCCACAGCTGCTTGTAATGGAGGTAGGTAATCATATTGAAGCTTCCCTGTTAGGAGCTCCCAAAGAACTATTCCAAAACTGAAAAAATCAATTTTTGGTCGTATGGTTTATGCCCTATTACTTCAGGAATCCATCTACCAAGAATTACTAAAGCATCATAGTTTTCCACCTTCACATCCTGAAAATTGGCATTAAGACTGAAATTATGGCCAAATTTTTCACTATATGTCTGATCACCTTCAAAGTCATGGATAGAATTTGGGCATGTATCTCCAATGTTCTGGCTTGGGCAAACAACATATACACTGCAGCTTAGGGCTTGTAGAGCTTGGAATGGTACCATTACCTTATAATCTTCCATAAAGTCCCTGCAGAGAAAAAGAATGCATTTGCTTGAACCAGTGACCTTTGCTCCCAGTGCTTTGACGAAAGCTTATAAACTCAGGGTGTCTGAGCCAAGCTACACCAGTGATCAAATTGCCATTAAACAAAGAAGGCTGATATTGTCTCTGAATCTTTCCACACTCCACCTGCAGCTATGATGATAGGCTTTTATGTAGAGTATGCAGTATATGTTTTCTTTTTCTTTCAATACACCTGAAGACAAAAGTGAACTAAAATTTCAAAGCTGGAGATCATTCATCTACTGAAACAAATCCAAGATAGTTGTAGGAACCAAGGTTTAAGCATCTATACGTCTTTCCAGTGCAAAATAGTGTCTTATTATTGTCATTTGAATGATGTTCAGTCACGTCTATCCAAGCATCTGGTGCACTTGCAATGGGCCTGTTGAAACAATCTTGAATACGATGATACAGCCTACAAGTGTAAAAATCCTCAAAGTCTCTGCAGAGTGAAACATATCCTTCTGGAGTCGACTGCTCTAATTTGAAGAAGCTTCTGAAGAAGTCCCTCATATGCCCAAACACAAAAAGCAATCCAGCAATGCACAGTCAAAGCCCTGCAAAATATTCTGAAATATGCGTCGATAGGCAAATTATAATCGGAGTGATCAAATACAGGGATGGTCTGCGGGTTGGTGACGTCTGGTTTTAAGTTAGCCTGATGAGAGCCTGTCATAGAATCTGAAACCCTTATCCAGCAAAATATTAGAGGATTTAAAATCATGATATATGACTGGAGGGTTGGCTTTGTCATGCAAATATTTTAACCCTCTTGCAGCACCTACAGCTATTTTCATTCTTGTGTTTCAATCTAATGGCTCCTTATCATGCAGGAGATCAAGGAAATGGTCTTTCAGCGATCCAAATGGAAGGTATTCGCATACCAAAAGACTCTGATTCCCATCAGCGCAATAACCGATAAGGCTAACAAGATTTGGATGATGAAGAAGACTCAACATCAAAGCCTCGACAAGGAACTCCTTGTTGCGCTGCAATCCATTCCTGTCGAATTTCTTGACAGCCACAATCTGATCGGTGCTCTCAAGCCTCCCTTTATACGGAATTGGAACTTGCCAATGATGGATTCACTGGATTAGACAGCTGGAAATTCAATAAGCTTATTTCCCTTTCAACCATAAAGACTACAGAGTGCTCCCTACTCCTAGAGGGCATTGGGAGAGGGGCTGCCGCTGGAAGAGATCTTGTGTCAAATTCACTAAGAATAATACCGAGGCTTGTACCAGTCGCAACCAGGTGTGGTTGCAGAGGGTGCACAACCATACAGTACGCCTTCAGTTTCTTGTTTGGTGTATCCTTTTTCTCGTGATATACATTGAAATCACCATTATCTAGCAGTTTCATGGCATCATCTGTGAGCTGATCAAAGATGGATTTTGTTACTTTTGGCATTTGAATGAAGAGTGAAGAGCTTCAACCTGCCCGGAAAGTCGAAGAGAAAGTAATGATCTTTCACAAGGGGTTCCGGCTTAAACTGCAACTAGTCTATGTTTTTCTCCAAGAGATCCATGCAATAAACGAGGTATTCATTGGGGACTAGTCCATGTTCAGCCATGACATCTTCGATCTTGATTAGATCCTCAATGTTGACAGCACATTCATAGGGAAAAGAATCATTTGTGGGATCTGAGTTGATCACTGCTACTTTTCTACCAAATTGAAATTTAGCTTTCCAAAGCCTGACACAACTGTTCTGTTTCCTCTAAGGGCCACCTATCAACACAAAGACATCTAAAGAACAACCATCTATCATAATCTAATCTGTCAAGAATCTTGTCATTTGCAGAAGATGAGTATGGCATGTAGCTTGACATTGGAGAGTGCAAGAGCGAGAGAAAAGTCATTTTGAGCAAAATCGGGACTTTCAACAGCGCCAGGCTATTATTTTATTACTGTTAGCTGTGGAAAGTGACAGCTTTCAATAGCTAACCTGTGAAAAAATTAAACGGTTGCACTGTTGAAAGCTGGGAAAGTAATTTTTGAAGGCCAAGACTCACAAAAAATGAATTTTTTGGACTCATTCTATCTCTCAAAATGACGGTGCTATTTTGGGAGATAACACAAAGAACCAGTGTATCTCAACCTATGGTTAGGTGGAAAGGTGTTCACCCTCATTCAGTTGGTTTGGTCACCCTTTACTCTAAAAACAGATAAGTCTCTCTTGTGTTTTATTGTGCTTGTAATGTTACGTGTATCGGTGTAATTTTTATGAAATTACATGGCTTATTGAGCAACTATGAAAAGGATAAAATGAATACCTAGTGAGTATTCTCTGTATTTTTTATATTTTCTTACTGGTTAATATCTCTTTGAGTTTTGGAATGGGAAGAAGGGATTTTTTCTCTCTGTTCTTTAATGACTAGTAGGGGTTTATCCTCTGATTGTTACCTCTGGGAAATATAATGTAGACCCCATGTATTTTAGGGGTCGTGTTCTCATATTTTATAAATGTTCAATACTGAGCTCCCTAATTCATATATCCTTATCTCAGGAAACCACAAGGATATCCTCTAAGTGTCGAGCCTTTCTCCTTGAGATAGTGTACCAAAACATTTACCCTATGAGTGGTAATGGTGTTTTTCTTAAGGATTTATGCTCACTGGGAAGATAAATTATCATGTGTTCAGAGGTATGAACTGTTATAACTTACGTTCATGGTGTGAATTTAATCAGGTCACCAGATAACTAGATAATTAGAAATATGGATCTCCTAGCTAGCTTAGATTTTCTTAAAGTGATATCGGGTGTCGGTGGGGCGGGGTTCCATCATGATGTTCCACCCCATTTTATTCTTATAAATGTGCGTGTGTGTGTGTTTGTGTGTGTGTGTGTGTGTGTGTGAGAGAGAGAGAGAGAGAGAGAGAGAGAGAGAGAGATACATAGATGAATATATATATATATATATATAGAGAGAGAGAGAGACCATGCTCACACATCATGCCATATTTTGACCGGTCTAACCCTTCCCGGTGGTGACAGGTATTACCACTTTATTGGAGTAGGCCAAAAGGACTTAGAGAGTATTGTGATGACCAGGGGTATCCCTACCAATTAGATTAGAGGGGAGGATAGTTATCGACACTTTGATCATCATCGAAGATAGGAACTAGAGGTGGGAAGAGTCATGATTAACTAAATCACTAGATAACTTGAAAACCAATGAATTGCAGTGAACATATTCTTGAAAAATCCCAGATCCTAGGAACCTAGTTGGATCATGTAATGTCCCCATTTCTAGATTCCCCTGTTCTTCATTTAGAGGTGACCTTACGAGTTTATGTCAGAATGACCAGAGGATTAAAATGAGGATAACAATGAGTTCAGGAAATTTAGTGGAGTTATATGGGGCCCAGGCTAGTCCATTCACCATATTCTGTGATTAGAATCATTTTCACACAATTTGGTCTTGGTTTCGTGGAATTCCAATGATTTCCAGAATTTTGGGTTATTATTGAGAATACTTTAATTAAATACACAAAAGGTATTATTTGGATCATATTATCTAAGGGAATACCTTCATGTAATATCCCATTGGAACTGGGATGAAACGATATATAGTTTGGGATGACGAGAAAGGGGCTTCTAGTGTCCAAGAATGTCTCAAAAGACAATTAATCACTTTTCGACATGAAAAGGGTTTTAAAAAGGGGTTATAAAGTGATTTTTATCTTCATGTGGATTTGGTCAAAGAGAGGAAAGATCTAGAAGGGGTTTAGAGAAGTATAAAGGAAGGGTAGCACTTCAACTTCCCCTTTATTATTTGATGTCTTAATTAGAGTTCTCTTGGATCCAAGGTTTTCGTTGGGGTTTTGGAAAAACCCTTCCACTATTGGTTTGGTTTCGGTGGTGAGATACCCACCCTAGCTAAAAAAAGAGGGAGATGCATCCAGGGTTTCTAATTGGGCTTCATATTGTGTTTATCATCAATTCAAAAGAGAAACGATTTACTTGGAGATTAGTGGAGATTCTTAAGGATCTAGTTTTTCTTTGTTTAGGAAGGGACGATATGCTTGAGAGATTCATAGAGTTATCTTGAAAGGGTCTATATCCTATTTTTTGCAGGTATTTTGCATATAGAGAAGTCATGATGATTTAGTGGTGAAGTGTGGCACTTGGAGAGGACACCTAAAGGGGACGATCTCACTATCAACTAAGTTGTGAGGTCCATGGGAATTTTTGGAGTAGATCGTTAGTTTTTGTGGGTGCCAATGAGATCACAGATTCATTTAAGCGAGTAAAATCCCATTGTTTGTAGTTCGAAGGGTTTGAGGAAGTTGTTGCGCATTTGGAGGAGGGTCAAACTACTTTGTGACAGGTATGTGGGGCTGGGAGATATGTGAGGCACTTGGAGGGGCCAATTCACCTTGACAAAGGGTTTCTGTAGTGGTTTTAACCTATAGGAGGGATGGTGGCATTATTATTATAGGTTTTGATTTACTTGTTGTATGTTTGCAACTTCCATAGTAGCCAGTAGGGATTTGTATTTTCGTTGTAATTGGTTTTCCATCCATAATAAAATACCTAAGATGTCTCTTATATAATTTGTATCCATGAGTTGAATGCAATATGTTTGATGTAATATCTTTTAGTATTACACTTGCAAAGTGTTTGTAGAAATTCATCAATCAATTTCTAGTATAAAAATTATGAATGCAAAGTATTTGAAAAAATTTATAAAAGAGAAAAACCATCATTGAAAAAGAAACAAGTATATTTATGTTTGGGATATTAAAGTGGTATAAAAGCTCGTGATGTTTCCATCCTGTGTATGCATAAGACATGGATGGTTTATAGAATACTAGAGGTGATAAATCAGCAGTGCATTCCATGGACAAGGGTTTGTTTTGATCAGACCCCAAAGACATAAAACTACCAAATTACCATAGATTTGTAAAGACCATGATGCATTGATTTAAGAAGATAAATTAATAATGTTTGGTTGAAATATTTAGGAAGTTGGAGGAAAATAAATCCATGCCTGGCTACCAGGAGTATCTAACATTGGGTGAGGATATATGTGAAACTTTACCCTTTAAAGGATATTACACCCTCAAGCATGGAAGGTGGACCAAGTATTTGGATGAGGAATACTTTAATTAAATAGGGAATAAATTGATGGGAGATTAGTAGGTGGAGAAACATGCATCTAACCATGTTGAGGATGTGTCTGTATATGAATACCAAACAATAGCCTATGATACATCATCAAAGCTAACTAACGAGGCTGAGAAGACTACTGTGTCAGATGAAAAAGATGATGACACAACATCTTATGATGAATATGAGTAAATGTTCCAATTAGTCAATGTTGAGGAGACAACATCTTCCCCTGTGTATGATGTTGATGATGAGGATGGTTCAAGAATGCTAGCATCTAAATATGATGTGGATTCAATACCTCATCCTATTTATGATAGCTATGAAGATGCATGTGAGAAGGATGACAATGAAGGGGATGATTTGGTGGAAAAGAACATATCATGAATCTGGTATGAGGAAGATATTCCATGCGAGGCCCATCATTTCACAGTATCGACTAGTGATTCAGTTGGTCCCTTGTGTAATATCCCACGCCATGTTGATGAAATAACATTACGTTATTTGGATAACCAACTATTGGTCACAGAGGATACACTTGTGTAGGTTTTGATTAGGGAATATGGTTATCATAAGTTTATTGAAGATCTTATGTGGAAAAATTGAATGGAGGATAGACAAAACATACTCGAAGAAGGAATCACTAGTGCTCAATTACACATCATCAAAGAAGCACTACAGAAGATGAAATATGATTACCTATAGTTTGTTCATGGATAGGGACCTTTCTCTTAAGTTTGCGGAAGACGGGGAAAGGGAGGTTGAGGAGCTTTGTTATCAACTGATTTTGGCACGATCTTCATCATTGAAAATAATAGAGACTCCATAATATCTGGTAGCCATGAAACATGGGGGCATGAGTGCAACTCCTGATTTGAGGGAGGAGCCTCTTGTGATGACCCTGCATGAGAATAATTCAGAGTTACAGGTTTTTGAGGAGAGGTTTGAGATAAAGGGTTTTGACTGTGCACATATTTTTCACTATGGGGATCATGAATTGTTTCAAGGTTTACATATGGAGGAGATGGTTGAGAACATCCCTTTTATACTAGGTTGCAAGGAAGTATATTCATCCCTTGATTGGGTAGAAAGGTACATGACATACATGGGCATGCTCTGAGGGATAATTTCAGGTGACATCAGTAGAGTGATGGATACAGTGGCACCTACAAGAGACGAGATGGTAAAGGAAGATTCAGTAATAAACAATATTTTGCATGGGCATTCATTGGCACGTGACAGTGTACATTGTATTTTTGGGGTTTTTCCACTAGGGAGACATCCCGATGGAGTCTTAGGGCACACCATTGATTTGAGGTTTCCCATGATTGGTGAGTGGATGGGTAAGTCTCCAGGAGAATCATATCCCTTGATGATAGGTCTTCATTAGATGAGAATGAGGGAGAATATAGGAACGAGTCTACTTCCAAAATTCATTGTGATCTCTTGGTCATAACCTTGAGGTTGACCAATGTCACTCTCCAGTATTGTAAGTGGTGGAAGAGGAATCTATTGTTATAATTTGATGCCCTCATTATATACAGCAGGACATGGAAGGTTCACCGGATTCATGGGTGAGACATGTGGCACTATGGCTATGAAAAAATTATTTCATTTGTACCATGTGATCAGTGCACAGAGTGTGTAAGAAGAGATCCAGACATGGTTGGAGTGGTGGGATTCCAATTTGGTGGTAGTGGTATCCTGGAATTCATCAGAGTCATGGACTGCTTCATATTATGAGGATGATCGATAAGTTCATGTCAGTGATTGGGCTATGCCATTCTGGGGTTGTTGAGAGACTATTTCTTGGGCTCTGTTCTATATGGTGAGGTAGAATTTTCATCGTGATATCAAGGATCGAGTCCATCCACGGGTTGGAAGAGTTTAACTTCACTTGGATTCTTTGGGGAGACATGATCCAGGAAAGTGAGTTCAGCTTAGGGGTCCAAGAGAGTAGAGTGCATTCTAAGAATGGTGATTAGATATTCATGATCAAAGGGGTGCAACATTAGCATGATGGTTCCCATCGAAGATTATTTTGGGATTCGGGGACTGCAATATTTGACAACTCGATAACTGATACAGATGAGATGGTCAGTATACACTTTCTAGAGTTTAATTTTGGGATGATTAAGATTGGCTTCTTGGAGGAGTGGTCTTCTAAGGAGTTATTCAAGTCTATGCAACTTATGATTGCATGACTTATCAGAGGTAGTCAAGGGGTTTCGTGTGTTAGAATTTTACAGAACAAGGCTATGAGTAGAGGGTTCTTCATGTCATACAATCTAGTTTGGGACCTTGGTGACTTTACCACTTATAGGAAGGTTAGAGAAAGGTTCATAGGAAGAAACTTTGTGGACGATATGGGGGAGTGTATGACTTATCATCAGAGCAGGTCAAGGCACACTCATCTAGTAGGGTTGATGTAGTCCTTACCCATTTTTGAGCGAGAGTGGGGGAGCATGTTGATAGATTGCATCATAGGTATATCGATGGCACAGTGGGGAGATAGTATGTAGGAAGTGATTGATCATTCATAAAATTTCATGCATTTACTTTGATGTCTTTGGAGTATGGGGAAACACACGTGATAGAGCTATCCATTGGATAAATGTTTAGAGTCCATGAGCAACTTGGAGTCATTTCCAGTGATCGGGACAAACTTCCTTTTCTCGTATTCAAGATCGAGCATGGAAGTGGATCTGCAAGTCATGACTTCACATGGATGTCTGTGTAGGATACTATTCATGGTAGTAGGGTAGTCTCTTACAAGTATTTCATCTTGGAGTTCCAAGAGAAGAGGATTCAAACTGTGCACGACGGTTGGACGATTATGATCAAGGTGGTTCAGTGACATCAAGATGGTTCCCTATGAGATTAGCTTGTGACCCTAGGATTTCAGTATTAGATAGCCTAGTAGAAGACATGGAAGTGAGAGCCAATTTTTGCTTCCATGAGATTGGTTCCCTAGTAGAGTAGTTCTTTGAGGGGTTGATCGAGTTTTTGCAGGACCGCGTTTCTCTACCTAACCACAGTTTTCAGGAGGCATCTTATATATGTACCTTACCAGATTCCGCATTGAAAAAAGGATGCTTCACATATTCCAGGGTGATTTGGGACTCTGGTATCATTATCAGTTTCTTCCTGGCTCAGTCGATGGAGTGTTATGTTGTTATGGAATTGCTTGAGAAAAAACAATATTTGGGAAGGGAGGACTGTAATGTTGTCATTTATGGATTCCCTTGTTCTGCAGTCAAAGGTGACCTTGCAATTTTATGTCATCCTAACCAAAGGATTAAAATGAGGATAAGAGTGAGTTTGAGCAGTTTGGCAAAGTTATATGGGGCCCGGGCTAGTCCATTCACCATATCTTCATGATCATTTCCGTATAGTTTTCTCTTGGTTCTCTAGCATTCCGACGATTTCTATAAATTTGGGTTATTATTGAGAATAATTTAATTAAATATAGATAAGGTATTATTTGGATCATATTATCTAAGGGAATACCATTATGTGATATCTCGTTGGAACCGAGAAAAAAATATCTAAAGGTTGGGATGATGAAAAGGGAAATTTCAACTTCCGAGAATGTCTCAGAAGCCAATTAATCACTTTCCAACATAAAAAGGTGTTTAAAAAGGGGTTATAAAGTGATTTTGATATTCATGTGGATTTGGTCAAAGAGAGGAAATATGTAGAAGGGGTTCAAAGAAGTATAAAGGAAGGGTAGCACTTCATCTTCCCCATTATGATTTGATGTTTTATTTAGAGTGCTCTTGGAGAAAAGGTTTTTGTTGTTGTTTTGGAAAAACATTTCCACTGTTGGTTTGGTTTCAGTTGTGAGATACCCACCCTAGATAAACAAAGGGGGTGATCTTTCTAAGGTTTCCAATTGGGATTCATCTTGTGTTTATCATCGGTTCAGAAGAGCAGTGATTTACTTGGATATTAGTGGATATTCTTAAGGGGACGATTTGTCTTTGTTTGGGTAGGGTCAATCTGCTTTAGAGATTCATAGAGTTCTCTTAAAAGGGTCAATATCCTATTTTATATAGGACTTCGGCATATAGAGAATTTGTGAGGATTTAGTGGTGAAGGATGGTACTTGGAGAGGCCTCCTAGAGGCAATGATATCACTCTCATATAATTCGTGAGATCCGTGGGCATTGCTGAAGCATATCGTGAGGTTTAGTGGGTGCCAAGGAGGCCACAAGTTTAGTTAAGGGAGTCACCTCCAATTGTTTGTAGGCGGAAGGGTTTGAGGAAGATACTAGGAATTTAGAGGAGGGTGGAACCTATTTTTGATAGGTCTTTGGGGCTGGTGGAGTTGTGATAAAATTGGACAAGATGATTCACATTGACATAGGGTTTCTTCAGTGGGTTTAACCTATAGGAGAGATTGTGGCATTATTATTCCAGGTTTTTATTTACTTGTTGTATATCTGTGCAGTTGTCATAACAACCACTAGTGGTTTGTATTGTTGTTGTAATTGGTTTTCCATCCATAATAAAATTCCTAATATGTCTCTTCTATAATTTGAATCCATGATTTGAATGCAATATGTTTGATGTAATATATTTCAGTAGTACACCTGCAAACTATATGTAGAAATTCACGAATCAGTTTCTAGTATAAAACTTATGAACGCAAAGTATTTGAAAAAAATTATGAAAGAGAAATTCCATCATTGAACAAAAAACAAATATATTTATGTTGGGGATATTACATATCAAGGTTCCATCATAGGTTCCTTCATAGGTTTCTAACCCCATTGAAAGCACATAATGGAGAGTCTGGGCATGTGTGAGTGACATCATGGGGATGTGTCATGCCTAGTGGGAGTCAAACTTCCATGGTGGAGAACAAGTGTCATTTTGGCATTGGCACGGGATTAGAGTGGGCCCGCCACTGATTTTTGCATGAGGACTTTTTGTATGTCATCCTTTAATCTAATTTGATGGATCGATGGATCACTAGATCTTCACCATTCATTCCTTATCAAGAGAGGATAACTGGAACATCGAACAACGAGAGGTTTCCTATAAGGAATTCTAAAGAAGTCTGGTGTCCGAGTTTCTTATGAGTCAAGGTTTTGAGAAAGGGTTCCATGAGGAGGATCCCTTGTTCCCTCTGATGACATGTAGTTCCACATCATTTCATAAGTTGTTCTGGGGTTGTTCCACATGTTACGAAGGATGATGTGTCATGTGTCTTGGATAGTCATGGTTCCAGCATAGAGTTCCATATGAGGCCAAAGAAATTCATGATTTCATCCTACACATGTCATGACACGTCATCAACCACATGTTCATTCCACATCATACTAGAATCCGGTATAGTTATGAGAGAGCATTCCATGATAGGTTTTCTTTTCATGGTCACCATCTAGACAACCATATCAGATGTTTGAGGAAGAAGGACTTATGGAATTTCCTATGTCTCGATGCTAGGTGGGGAATGGGTTCTAGTTATGTCAAGGTTTTGATGCCTAGTTGGGTAACGTTCCTAGTTGGGTAAGGATTTGTTTAGGTGAAGGACTCGAGACTGAATAATTAGCTAAATGGAATTTGTTGATTATGTTCACTGTTAGCAATCCACAGGATCCTGGTGCCCAGATAGTCATGGATTTGTCTTTGGGTTACACCTATTGACTTGCAAGGTATGCCAACTAGATTTTAGTATGAGATATGCCATATCGAAGGAATATGTCTCTCGACAAGTCAGTGCCAAGTGGTGCCATGTGGGATGGTATAGGTAGTGAAGGTCCACATGAGTGCCACATGGTCATGAGGTGGTTGTGGTAAGAGAAGGCCTGTAAAATTTAGGAGGCCCTAAATTTTGATCCCAAGATCAGATTTGAGAATAATTATATCCATTGGAAAGCTATTGATGAGTAGGACTAGTTTATAAGATTAGATTTTGATTTGGAGGTGCGGTTAAGGAAAGTAATTTATAGGAAAGAAAAGAGGAAATTGGTACACCACACCACCCTAAGGAAGGGTTAGGGGGTCAGGTGTGTTATAGAGTGGTATAAGAGAAAATTTAAGACATTAGGCTTGAATGGGATAGAGAATAGTAACATGATTGATATACCAAGGCTAAGATGAGCCTATTCGAAAGTCTTTTTATCCATTAAAAGTTGGTTATTAACTACACAAGTTCCTTGAGAAGAAGGACTGCAAATCAAAATTTGTATCTTTCAAAGTTCCTTACAGCATAAAATTAAACATGATGACTTACAATAAGAAGAATTATCCCATGACCTTGTTGGAATTAGAAATACTTCGATAAGAATTTGAATATGCTGACAGGTATTGATGGTTGACACTAAATCTAAATGGTAGAAGAAGCATAATCCTATTATAGGGATGCAAGGGTCTATAGTATTAAAGTGTTGAAATATTGTAACTTCTAAGAATATTCTACCTCAGAGAGAGTTAAATAATATTATTATATTATATTTAATTAGGCCCTATTGTGCCTTTGTAAAATTCGGCCCTATTGTGCCTTGACAGTGAAATGTAAATTAAGAGGGTAAAGTGACAGGTCGGTCCAGACCTAATTATAGGCTGGCCAAACCACTATTTATAAGAGATGCCAGCACCTCATTTGGACACACACACACACACACCTAGCTCTATAGTGCACAAGTTTGGAGGAGAAACTACTGCAACTGGGGGTGACGTCAAGGAGCCTTTTTGGTCTATCTCTTGGTATTTCTTGGTTAAGTGGTGCACTACTCTTCCTAGTGAAGGAGTAGAGGAGGATATTTTGTTCTGTATTTGGTCTATCCATATTAAGGAAGTTTTTGTTGGGTTTTCTTCCCCATGAGGTTTTCCCAGGATAAATGTTGTTTACCTTTTGATTGTTTTTCTTTCAGTGATCCTTATATGTTGTTGATGTATTAAATGCTCATGTACTTTGGATATATCTTATTAACAAAATTAAAAATTAACATGGTATCAAAGCTAGATTGAATAAGAGCACTATTACTGGGTATTTACATCTCTTGGTTGTCAGGATAAGAAAATTAGGGATTTTTACAGAGAAATAATTTCTGACCAAGAATAGAATTAGGAGTTTCACCTAACCCTAACACATCTTTTGTTAGCCTGGATGAAGTCTTCCAATGTTTAAATATTCCCAAAATTCAAAATTAGGGTTTGACTATTACTAGAAAACCTGAAATTAGAAGTCCATATTTGTGCAGGTCAAGTTTCAGAGGTAAAATCTTGGAATTCTCGGAAACAACCAACACAAGTCAAATCGCCTTAGTCCAACGCATCTTCTGGTAAGGTCTTTTTCATTTTTTTGAGCACTTTAATTTTTTGGTCAAAATTCCTTCAAGCACTAAGCTTGATGAAAAGTTAGAAGGTGTGGAAACTTTTTGTGCATGTAAATACAAATTGGTTTCATTATCAAAGATAACGGTATTGTGCAATTTATAAAGAATAATGTACTGGAGCCAGAAAGAAATGAGGCCAAAGATAAGTACAAGAAGTACATGATTAAGAAAAAGAGAATAATTGCATATTCCATCAAAGACCACTTGATACCTCAAGTGTATTCCAAGGATAACCCAAAGGAAATGTTTTATTCCCTATCTAGGATGTATGAAGGAAGAAATATTAACAAAAAAATGAACTTGAGAACCCAACTCAAGAATGATAAAATGAAAAAAGGAGAAACAATTCAAGATTATTTTTCTAGGGTTTCTCAATTTAAGGAACAAATAGAAGCAATCGGAGACACAATAAATGAATATGAGACCATGATGACTACTCTCAATGGTCTCACAAGACATTGGGATTCTCTTATCCATACAGTATGTGCCAGAAAATAAAAACTTCAATTTAACAGTTTATGGGAAGAGTGTGTTCATGAAGAAGCAAGAGTTGAAAAAAAAGAATCCATTCTAAGAGAATATGAACATTAATCTCTAGATACTCATGCCAATAAAGGAAGGGGAAAGAGAGAGACTCACTTTTACAAGGGGACTCACTCTCACAAGGTGCCTCACTCTCTTAAGAAATTTCAGAAGTACCAGAAAGGACAAAGGAGGCAAAGGAATTTTTCCTCCTTCAAGTGCTATCATTATGAAAGGATGTGACACATTGCTAAAACTTGTCCTCTCAATATAGAAGAATACAATAAGAAAAATAACAAAATACATCATTCCCATGTAGCCGAATATGATAAACCACCCAATAAGTAAACTAGAGAAGAGATAGAAGAATATGTTTTGTTTTCATCTCTCTCCGGGATTGTGACAGCTGGAAATGATACTTGTCTCATAGATAGTGGTGCTTCCAAGCACATGACAGGTCACAAGAATACTCTCTCCATCCTTTAAGAAAATAACTCCCCCCAGAAAGTATAACTTTGAGATGACTATCAACATCCAATCAAAGGAATAGGAGAAGCCACCTACAATCTTGATTAAGGAACTCCATTAAGGATGAAGGATGTACCTTATGTACCAGGTTTGAAGAAACAATTACTTTCTATTTCTACTTTAGACAAAAAAAAATCCGGGTTACATTTGTAGATGGTAAAGTTCTTATGTGGTCCAAAGGAAAAACTAAGAAGATGCAATTGTCATTGGAATATAAGAAGGTGGCTTGTACAAATTAAATGGCCACTTAGATGCAGCTTTAACACACAATATTGTAAGTCCATTTGAACTTTGGCATTGAGGGCTTGCTCACATTAACTACAAATCCCTACCCTATGTGAGAAAGGTAGTCACATGTTTACCATAATTAAATTTTGATCATGAAGGTGTATGTAAAAGATGTGCACAAGGAAAGATTACAAAGAATTCTTTTCTGAAAAGTGATAGCAAAGAGGATGGAATATTAGATATTGTTCATTTAGATGTATGTAGTCCAATTCCATGAACTTCATTAAGAGGGTATGTATACTATGTCACATTGATTGATGATTACTCTCATAAGACTTGGGTTTATTTCTTAAAGTTAAAATATGAAGTGTTTGAAAATTTCAAAGAGTTCAAAGATTTAGTAGAAAACCTCTCCGAGAAGAATATTAAGATACTCAGGTAAGATAATGGAGGAGAGAACACTTCAAAAGAATTCAAAGACTTTTGTATAGATGCTGGAATTAAGAGGGATCTCACCACTCCCTACAACCCACAACAGAATGGTGTATAGTAAAGAAAGAATCGAACAATCATGGAAGAAATGAAATCCATGATCCATGATCAAGATTTTCCAATTCACTTATGGGATGAAACATCCAGAACAACAGTATATGTCCAAAACATAATATACTATAGTGCACCTGAATTCAAGACACTCGAAGAGATGTTCACTAGAAAGAAGCCAGAAGTCATACATTTCAAAATATTTTGTTTTCTAGTCAATTTACATATTCTGAAAGAGAAGAGAACCAAGATAGATCCTTTTGGAAAGAAAGGAGTATTTTTTGGATATTGTGAGGTCTCTAAGACCTTGAAAATCTACATCCGAGGTTACCATCAGATTGATATCATCCAAGATGTTACCTTTGATGAAGATGCAACTTTCAACAAATCGACGAAATGTCAATTACAAGAAGTCTATGAAGAAGAACATGTAGCTCCCAAATTTGCAGAACCTAACAAGGAAGTTGCAGTTACTACTCATGATGTTATATCAGAATATCATGATATGGTGGAACCTTAGGAACCACCTCATGAGATCATCTCTCACAAGAGGAAACCAGCTTGGGCAAGTGATATAATTCAAGATTCATAGAATTATGGTGCTCTCGAAGGAACCATGAGACAAAGAAAGAAGCATAATCCATACTCCAGTTATGTGGCCTTGATGTGTGATCTCGTTAATAAGGAACCTACTTGCTTTGAATAAGCTTTTCAAAATAAGGAATGGATGGATTCCATGACTGAAGAATACCAATACATTATGAATAATGATGTGTGGGAAGTGGTTCCCAAACCAGAAAACAAAGATGTAGTATATTCTAAATGGATATTCAAAATAAAACATGCAGCACACCAAAGTATTGAGAAATAAAAAGAAAGATTTGTGGCTCATGGATTTTCCCAGAAAGAAGGCATTGATTATGAATAAACCTTTGCTCCAGTAGAAATATACACATCTATCATAACCATCTATACACATCTATCATAACCAAGATGAAGTGGAAGTTACACCAAATGTATGTGAAAACAACCTTCTCGAATGGTGTTATTGAATAAGAAGTGTATATAGGACAACCACCACGTTTTGAAGTACAAGACAGGAAGACTCATAACTACAAGTTGAAGAAGTCTCTGTATGGTTTGAAGCAAGCTCCAATAGATTGGTATGATAGGGTTGATATATTTCTGATGAGCTTGGGCTTTACCAAGAGTAAATTTGATTCCAATCTTTACTTCAAGATTGTGGATGATGGACCAGTTATATTGTTTCTATATGTGGATGACTTATTCTTGACAGGTGAATAAAATCTCATCATAGATTGTAAGAAGAAGCTTTCCGTTGAATTTGAAATGAAGGATCTAGACCCTATGCACTACCTCTTAGGCCTTGAAGTATGGAAGAGCTTGGAATATATTTCCCTTAATCAAGGAAAGTATGATGTGGAAATTCTCAAGAGATTTGACATGATGGAATGTAAAGATATTTCCATTCCTATGGAAGTAAATCTAAATTTATTGGCTAATACTTTGTTAGAAAGAGTTGATGTTACTCTATACAAACAAATGATTGGTTCATTGATGTATCTGACGAATACCAGACAAGATATATTCTTTGTTGTGAACACCTTGATTCAGTATCTAGTGGAGCCCAAATGTGTTCACCTTGTAGCTGCAAATCATGTGATGAGATACCTTAAGGGTATATTGGACTATGGCCTTTGTTATATTGGATATTGTGACTTCATATTGTATGGTTATATTGATTTAGATTGGGTTGGAAGTGATTCTGATCTGAAATTTAACTTGATCTTTAACCATTAACTTGATCTGGAATTTAACTTGATCTTTAACCATTACTTGCATGTGATTTTTTTTTTAATTGTTAACCATATTTATGAATGAAAAATTAAAGAGCATTCATCAAGCACATAAACATGTAAGCATACTATCTATGAACAAGAATTGGTAACGGAGTTCACCAGAATTCCTGGCTACGTCTCCAGGCCACTTTCCAAATGGGAAGGACGATACATTAAGTATTCAAATGCTTACAAAGTGAATTATGATTTATGACTGTCATATATAGTAACAGACTTCAACAACAACTGCAATATGAAATTATGAGAATTTTAAGTATAAACATGGATACCTTTCTGTGTATCTGGAAGGTTTTGTGAGCACTTTTTTGTCTGGATGCCTAAATGAAAAAAATGAAGGTGGATCTGTAATCCTTGCGAAAAATTGATACTTTTGAGTATAAACTTGATATATTTCAGAAACTGGACTTCGAATGCCCTTCTTGGCACAATTCCCAAATCTTCCCTTGATTGTACAGTTCGTACGACCTCGGGATGCGTGCCAATTTTGTACCACCTCGAACTGCGTGCAAATAACACCTTGTTCTGCATGCAAATTCACTTCGGTCATTGTGCAACATCACCTCAATCTGTGTGCCTGTCTCTGCCTGCATCAAAACTCCTTCTCCCTCCTCGGGATTTGTGCCCATGCCTCATTTAAATAATAAAAAAATAATGGTTTTTGGGGAGGCGCGAGCTATGGGCCACACACCCTCCAAAATCCCCCAAATCTCAGCAACTTTTAAGGTTTTCGTGCCATTACTTGCCACGTCCCATGGCAGTGGCGCGCTGGTAGTTGTAGTTGTTATGGGGGCAGGAGTCCCGAGGTCAAACCTGCGGGCTTCTCCTCCATGCACATATAATTGG
Organism: Picea engelmannii; assembly: GCA_009831015.1. Classification (NCBI taxonomy): domain Eukaryota; kingdom Viridiplantae; phylum Streptophyta; class Pinopsida; order Pinales; family Pinaceae; genus Picea; species Picea engelmannii. Next base: position 1,067,011 of record ML783242.1, on the reverse strand, counting down.
TGATTTGTTATAACATTTGATATATGGCATGGTTGCACGCGATTTGGGTTTTAATACATATGATATGGTTTTAATATATGCGCGTGATTTGTGGTTTAATACATATCACATTTGGACTTATGATATGGTTTTAATATATGCGCATGATTTGTGATTTAATACATATCACATTTGGACTTATGATATGGTATATATATTATGGTTGGCGGCTTTTGTGGGTTTTTTAATACATATAATATTTGGCTATATGACATGTTTTTAATACCAAGGGGGCCTCGGTGTTGGCAAGGTCAAGGGCTAGACCCTTGACCACCCCCTTTTTTTTCCAAACCATTTCTAACCCATTTTTAACCCATTTCTAACCATATTCCACCAACTTTGACGAAACTTCAACTGCTGATATCTTTGTCATCTGGAGGTCATTTTTCCTAAAATGAACATCACCAGAAAGCTGCCGACTAGCTCTTCCACTTTGTAAGATTTACTTTGTCATTTGAATACTTTAAATCTATCTAATTTTGATATGATCCACCTGGATCGAACCTTCCCACTGGAATGCTTTTTGGCCACAAAAAGTATGAAATCATTCAGAAAATAAGTGAGGGTATAATTCCCTCACTCTTCCGATCTCTATCCACCTTGCTTTGCTTGGATGCATTACTTTTAACCCCACTCGAAGAAACTCCATGTCTCCTCTTCGTGACGATCTGACCTTCTTGTCCAGTATTACATCTTCTTGAAGTTCATTAAGATACTCAGAAGCAAACTCGTCCACAGAAGGTAATTGAACCTGTACATCTTGGTCTATAATCATAGGCGGCTCATACAATTTCAAGCTTTACACATTAATAACTGAATACATTTGCATATAAGGAGGCAATTCTAACCGGAAAGCATTATTACCGACTTTGTCCAAAATTGTAAAGTGTCCATACCTAATAGGTTTCAACTTTCTACCTTCACCTTGAAGTCGATCTTTGCTGATATGAAGCCATACTTGATCACCAATCTGAAAATGATGATCTATGCGATGCTTGTCATGTCTTTTTTTGTATTTGGCCTGACTTGATTCCAACTGTTCCTGCACTGCTTGATGAATTACCTGAATCTGCTGAATAAACCTTCGAGCTTTATTTGCATCAACCTGTTCACATTCCACTATATCTTTCCCAAAAATGAAGTCTAAAGGAGACTTTGGAAAGTACCCAAAACATGTCTTGAAAGGAGACTTTTGAGTAGAAGAGTGTATAGCTCTGTTGTAGGCATGTTGTACATAATGCAATTGTTCATCCCAAAGCTTGGGATGCTTAGCACAATACCCTTGAAGAAGATGTACCATAGTCCTGTTCACCACTTCAGTTTGACCGTTGGTTTTGGATGAAATGTTGTGCTTTTCTTCAACTTTGTGTCCATAAGTTCCCATAATGATGACCAAAATTTCCCAAGAAATCGGGAATCTCGATCAGAAATAATAGAAGTAGGAAGTCCAAAATGGACCAATACATTTTGGAAGAACAAATGAGCAGTCATATCGGCTGTGATCTTCTTTTTACAAGGCATGAGTATACACATTGTACTGAATCGATCCACAACAACATATAGATAGTCATGTCCTTTTCTAGACATTGGTAAACCTCCTACGAAATCCATTGAAACACTTTCCCATGGACGAGAAGGAATTGGAAGTGGAGTGTACAAGACTATCTTTCTGTTACTTGGTTTTCTTGTTGCACACATGACTAAACCTTTTACATATTTGGACACTGTTTCATTCATTCGAGGCCAATAACAGAATTTTTGTAATTGTGCTACAGTTTTACCTCCTCCAAAATGCCTTGAAATGAGAGAAGTGTGAGCTTCTCTTATCACATGCACTCTTTCACTTTGTGGAATACATATTTTACCAAAATGATACAACAACTTTTCATCAATATGATAATTCAATTATTCATTCCGATAACCATGCCTTAGTGATTCATAAACTTCTTTGAAATCTTCATCCTCAGTATATTGTTCAACATAGCTTGCATGAACTAAAGGACTTTATTGAATAACAATAGAAGCATTTGTTGGAGGTCTAGATAGCATATCTACAACTTTGTTTTGAATTCCTTTCTTATACTTAATAACCAAATGAAATTGTTGTAAAAACCCCATCCATTTGAAATGCCTTGATTGTTGTAGCTTAGTTTGTGATTGTAAATATTGTAGTGGTTGATAATCAGTATGTATGATTGTTTCTTTACCCATTAGGTAATGTTTCCACTTTTTAACACTTTGTACTAATGCATACAACTCTTTGTCATAGGTTGGATAGTTGATTATTGTTTTAGAGAAAGTTTCAGAATGATAGCGTATTGGTTTTTTATGTTGCATTAAGACTACCCCCATTGCATAACCACTAGCATCTGTTTCTATCTCAAATGGTTGTTGTAGATCCGGTAGTGCAAGACTGGAGTTGTGTTGATCTTTTCTTTTGGTGTGTCGAAGGCTTTTTGTGCCTTACCTTCCCACTGAAAGACCTTGTTCAAACCTGTCAAATCATGTAAGGGAGAAGCTATGAAGGAGAAGTTCGCAATGAACTTCCTCCAATATTGGGTTGCTCCCAAAAAGATTCTTACATCTGTTACATTATCTGGCTTAGGCCAATTTACAATGACCTCAACTTTAGAAGGATCAATCTTCAATTCACCTCCCCCTACAATGTAACCTAGATATACTAAAGATGTCTTTCCAAATTCACATTTGGACATCTTTAAATATAATTTTTCCCTTACAAGTACATCCAATACCTGTTTAACATGCTTGACATGCTCTTCCCAAGTTCAACTGAAAATCAAAATTTCATCTAAGTAGACTATGAAAAAATCATCAATGAAGGGTCTAAACACATCATTCATCACCCTCATAAATGTCGTGGGTGCATTACATAGCCCGAATGGCATTACCACCCATTCATACAATCCTTGTTTGGTTTTAAAAGCTGTTTTCCAAATATCATTGTCATGAATACGGATTTGATGATAGCCACTTCTTAAGTCTAACTTAGTGAAAAATATTGCATTCTTTAATTGATCTAAAAGATCATCAATTTGAGAAGAGGATACCTGTTCTTTATTGTGATTCTATTCAATGCCCTGTAATCAACACACATACGCCATGTGCCATCTTTCTTTGGTACCAAAACAATTGGTGAACCACATGGCGAGGAACTTGGATGAATGGCCCCTTTTTCAATTAACTCCTGAACCTGTTTCTTTATCTCTGCATTCTCAATAATAGAAGACCTGTACATACCAACATTAGAAAGAGGTGCATCCTGCTGCAAATGTATTTCATGTTTAATTTTCCTTTTAGGAGGTAAGCCTTCAGGTTCTTGAAACAAAATATCATAATCAGATACCACCTTTATCAAGTCCTTTTTAAGTTTAGGATCACAACCTTTAAACGATTCAGTTTGTTCAACATCTTTTGCTTTGACTATCATAAGCACAAAGTTCTTACTTGCATTTATTAACCTCTTCATTTGATTTACAGAAACTAAAGAAAGATTAGTATTCATGCAATGTGCACAAACAATATATTCAACACCATCCTTAGTGAGATGATACCTATTATCTTCCCTATAAAAGATAGCCTTCCTATCATACAGATATGGACTACCCAACACAATACCACAGATATCCAGAAGTGATGGAAAACCTAAGTCTACACTATTTTGTAACTTGTAATCGTGCATTATCACATACCCATCTGAGTGGATATGGATTAGGGTGTAACTTAGTTTCCAATTGTAATTTTTTAACAATTTCTTCTGAAATGAGGTTTGCTTGTGATCCACTATCAAAAAGAGTTTCAATTTTTATATGCTTAGAGATAAATCTAATATGAAATAACTCACTTCTTTTTCTTTCATCAATAACAGGTTCATTTCTTGAAACATTTCTGTTCTAAGACTTTTGCGACCATTGTTTTGAAACATAACAAGAAGGAATATTACCTTGGATGCTTGTAGAAATCACCTTAGTTTCATCCCCAGAGTCTAATCCCAAATCATGTTGGATTACTACTGCAGTAGTCTTTTTGTCTTCTTTCTTCCGAAAATTTTATGGCTTGAGCTTCAGATGAAGTTTCCAACATTTGGAAGAATCATGACCCTTCTTCTGACAATGAGTACATGTAGGCTTATCTCCTTCTTTCTTCAAAATAGCCATGTGTTTACTTTTCCATTTACCTTTAAAATTATTTCCATCAGGTTTGAAAGATTTCTTGGAAAAGTTCTCTTTGGTATTCTTCCCCTTTGTCTCTATCTGAGTTGCTTGAACACACACCTCATCAAGGTTATTCGGATTAAACATCAATATCGTATAACGTAAATAACTATGCAATCCTCCTATATACTTGAGAAGATTTTCCTGGGTGTAGAGAGGTATACCAAGTACCAATGCTCTTTTACAAAATTCTTGTGTGTATTCTTGCACATTTTGTCCCTTACCTTGCCTCAAATTCTGCCAATCCATCATAGCTTGTTGCATATACCCTAATGTATAAAATTGTTTTTTAAGTGCTGAAGTGAACTCATACCAAGAGGAAACGATTTTTCCTTTTGTGGCAAGATCCTCTTGAGATATGCTCTCCCACCAAATGAGAGCAGTCCCTCCAAGTCAGAGAGAAGCCAACTGAATTTTAACAGCATCATCTTCAGTAAACTTTTGAACCCTACAATAAACTTCAATTTGACGAATTCAATTGTCCAATTTTTCAGCATTAAGTTCTCCATTATACATAGGTAAATCAAACTTAATATCAAGCTTTAAATGAGGCATATTAATATCAACTTTTGTTTTTTGATTTTCAAATGGAGAAGGAATAGAACCATCAAGAAGAGATGGAGAAGTTGGTGGGGTTTTAGGGGGGTCCTCATCACCTCCTTTTTTCTTATCTTCTGTATGAGATGGTCCACCTTGTTCACCTTTCTTTTGATCTTGATAGAGCTCGTCTACCATCATTTGCATTCTCATGAAAGCTTTCAGAAATTCCCCTTCAGAAGGGATAGAAGAAGCTGCTTCTTCTCCTTTTGGTGAAGACATCCTTCCTCTCCTTGATCCAGTCTCTGGATCGAACTCTTCAAGTTCTCCTTCACCACGCTGAAGCTTGGATCTTGTTAACATCAACTCACAAAACAAATGGTTAACCTTGCTTTGATACCAACTTGATCTGAAATTTAACTTGATCTTTAACCATTAACTTGATCTGAAATTTAACTTGATCTTTAACCATTAACTTGATCTGAAATTTAACTTGATCTTTAACCATTACTTGCATGTGAATTTTTTTTTAATTGTTAACCATCTTTATCAATGCAAAATTAAAGAACATTCATCAAGCACATAAACATGTAAGCGTACTATCTATGAACAAGAATTGGTAACGGAGTTCACCAGACTTCCTGGCTACGTCTCCGGGCCACTTTCCAAATGGGAAGGTCGATAGATTAAGTATTCAAATGATTACAAAGTGACTTCTGACTTTTGACTATCATATACAGTAACAGACTTCAACAACAACTGCAAGACGAAATTCTAAGACTTTTAAGTATAAACATCGATACCTTTCTGTGTATTCGAAAGGTTCTATGAGCACTTTTCTGTCTGGATGCCTGAATGCAAAAAAAGAAGTTGGATCTAGAATCCTTGCGAAACATCGAGAATTTTGAGTATAAACTCGATATATTTCAGAAACTAGACTACGAATGCCCTTCTTGGCACAATTACCAAATCTTTCCTTGATTGTACAGTCTGTATGGCCTCGGGATGCGTGCCAATTCTGTACCACCTCGAACTACGTGCAAATACCACCTCGGTCTACATGAAAATTCACTTCGGTCACTGTGCAACATCACCTCGATCTGCATGCTTGTCTCTGCCTACATCAAAACTCCTTCTCCCTCCTCAAGATTCGTGCCGATGCCTCATTTAAATAATAAAAAAACAATGGTTTTTGGGGAGGCACGATCTATGGGCCATGCGCCCTCCGAAATCCCCCAAATCTTGGCCACGTACCATGGTAGTGGCGCATTGGTAGTTGTAGTTGTTATGGGGGCGGGAGTCCCGGGGTCAAACCCGCAGGATTCTCCTCCATGCACATATAATTGGTGATTTGTTATAACATTTGATATATGGCATGGTTGCGCACGATTTGGGTTTTAATACATATGATATGGTTTTAATATATGCACGCAATTTGTGGTTTAATACATATAAAATTTGGACTTACGATATGGTTTTAATATATGTGCACGATTTGTGGTTTAATACATATTACATTTGGACTTATGATATGGTTTTAATATATGCGCGTGATTTGTGGTTTAATACATATCACATTTGGACTTATGATATGGTATATATATTATGGTTGGCGCCTTTTGTGGGTTTTTTAATACATATAATATTTGGCTATATGACATGTTTTTAATACCAAGGGGGCCTTGGTGTTGGAAAGGTTAAGGGCTAGACCTTTGATCACCCCTTTTTTTTTCCAAACCAATTCTAACTCATTTTTAACCCATTTCTAACCATATTCCACCAACTTTGATGAAACTTCAACTGCTGATATCTTTGTCATCTGGAGGTCGTTTTTCCTGAAACGAACGTCGCCGAAAAGATGATGACGAGATCTTACACTTTGTAAGCTTTAATTTTCCATTTGAATACTTTAACTCTATCGAATTTTGAGATGATCCACCTAGATCAGATTCAGACAGAAAAATAACTTTAGGATGTTGTTTCAATTTGGGGCTAGCCATGACTTCATTGCAAAGCAGGAAGTAATCCGGTATTTCTCTCAGTACAACAAAAGTAGAGTACATTGCAACATGCTCCGCCAGTTGTGAATCCATATGGCTTCAGAAGTTGTTGACATGTCTATTTGACCTAGAAATAGATGCTACCATGATCTTTTGTGTTAACCAAAGTTTCATAAATATGACACATAACCCAATGTTCCATGATAAGATGAAGTGCATTGAGATCCGGTACCACTACATTCGTGACTTGGTACAAAAGGGAGTTGTGAAGCTCCACTATGTTGGCACAAATGAGTAGGTAGTAGATGTGTTGACTAAGCCTATGTCTCGTGTGAAGTTTGAATACTTCCTAGACAAGCTTAGTGTAGTCCGAAAGGACTTCCCTCGAAAGAGGGAGTGATGTTGATGATACTATGGTATCTTGACCACCAGTTGGGCAGCTCAGTTAGAATTTATATCCTAGGGGATTGATCATCCATGGAAAGATCCTGTGAGGTCCAGATGGATGGTTTGTCAGAGTGCCTATGTATGTATATACTTGTTGTGGTCAGTAGTGTGGAATATCAATTAGTATTTATATCCTAGGGGATTTTTATCCCTAGGAAGATACTGTAAGGTCGGGATGGACGGTCTTCCAGAGTGCCCACTATTGTTGTTGTTGTTACTGTTTTTGTTGTTGATGCTCCTGTCTCATTCTGTTTCCATTGATGTTGATGTTCCAACTTCATGATGATGATGATGATGTTACTCCAAATCCATGCTATTGTTTCCATTGATTTTGATCTTCCAACTTCATGTTGTTGAGGATGATGATGTTACTCCAACTCCATGTTGTTGTTTCCATTGATGTTTATATTCCAACTTCATGTTGTTGTTGATGATGATGATCTTACTCCAACTCCATGTTTATTTTTCCATTGATGTTGATGTTACATCTTAATGTTGTTGTTGATGATGATGTTACTCCAACTCCATGTTGTTGTTGATGATGATGATGTTACTCCATCTCCATGCTGCAAATGATGATGATATTGATGATGATAAAAACTTTCAATGACTTATAGATATCACTGATAGTGTTCCTGATGTTGATGACAATGTCCCCTCCTCTTGATGATGTATTAAGTGCAGTCAGTTGTTATTAATGTTGTTAGTAGAATACCCTTCTTGTTAAGGGGGAGTGTTGAAATATTGTAACTTTGAAGAATATTCCACCTGAGAGAGATTTGAATAATATTATTATATTATATTTAATTAGGCCCTATTGTGTCTTTGTAAAAGTCGGCCCTATTTTTCCTTGACAGTTAAATGTAAATTAAGAGGGTAAAGTGATAGGTCAGGACAAACCTAATTATAGGCTGGCCATACCACTATTTATAAGAGAGGCCAATGCCTCATTTGGACACACACACACACCTAGCTCTATAGTGCACAAGTTTGGAGGAGAAACTACTGCAACTGGGGGTGACGTCAAGGAGGGTTTTTGGTCTATCTCTTGGTATTTCTTGGTTAGGTTGTGTGCTACTCTTCCTAGTGAAGGAGTATATGAGGATCTTCTATTCAGTCTTTTTTCTATCTATATTAAGGAAGTTTTTGTTGGGTTTTCTTCCCCGTGAGGGTTTCTCAGGATAAAATGTTTTTTACCTTATGATTGTGTTTCTTTCAGTGATCCTTATATGTTGTTGATGTATTAAATGCTCATGTACTTTGGATATATCTTATTAACATAATTAAGACTTAACCAAAAGTACTCAAGTGTTGATGGGAGCAATACATTTCACCCTTGGAAACCTAACATGGTTTTGGAATTAAGCCACTTGATTTTTGAGTTGGGTGGTTCATGGTCTAAAATACCAAACACCAAATATGGATAAGAACCTAGAGAATTAACAATTTTTCCCTTGTTAACTACAACTGATGGTGCACTATGCTATTAATGGGACTTATTGATAGCTATTAGAAAGAGGTCAAGTGACAAGAGCATATGATAATATGAGAATTTTTTTAGCTCATAGTTTTATTGAGTAAATAAATATGTTTATTAACCTAAATGTGTATCTATGCATGTGAATGAAAGAGATAGATAGTTGGAATACCTAGGTGATATGGAAGTGATTAAAATGCTTGGTGCACAAGGATATGTTGTAATGCATATGGAAATGATTTAATATACAATTAACATACAAATAGAATTAGAATAGTATGTTGTTGGTTGTGGAATATATTGTTGTGAGGGATCATTTTGGTTATTGATCATCTGATAAAATCAAGAAAAGTTAATAACATGAATGATAATGTTGATGATGCTTGTTTACAGACTTAAAAATATAAGGCAAAGGATCAATATAGTCCTGATCTAGAATCTAGTAAAGAGAGTTCTTAAACATACTCCAGGGGACGAATGGATCAGATAACATCCAAAGAGGGATGATAGTTGTTAGCGATTTTTCTTGCCTCGGGATTAGTCGTACCCAGGTCTGCATTTTGCACCGGAAGCACCTGATCATATCGCGAGATAATCCCATCTTGTAGCAGCAAATCAAGAAGGCGAGCGGGCAAAGTTTTGTCTTCAACAGTCGTTAGCCATCCTCAAAGAAAATCAACGGCCAAAATCTTACAGAGGAGATCGACGAAATCCCGTCAGCCAATAGATCTCTGGAAGTTGCGCCAAGGTTAACCCCGAGTGTGTAGAGGGGAAAAATCAGAGTTTTTTAAAGATAAGAAATTCTTGCATGTAGGAACCGCGATCCGCGATTTCCTGACCGGATTAGAACCGTCCGTCAGCAGGGACACGTGTCGATAGATCCCGCAGAGTCGGGGATTGGGGAACTAAAAGTCCCGTGCACATGACAGCGGGAATCGCGATATCCCGATACGCGATTTCCCGACGGAGTTAAGGGCCATAGTGGGAAACAGGTGGCAGGTTTTCACGATGGGGGACGGACCGTTGGCATGTCAACGACCATGAGCCATCGGGTTTCGAGGAATCGCGAGTCCGGAGGGTGCGTGTTCATTGACATCGCAAACCATGAAACTCTGATGGGGAGTATGGCCGAGGGCATATGGTGATGGTCACTTGGACCAGGGCCTAGTCAAGAGGGCTAGCACGGAAAGCGCATCGGTAATCGGAGAATCGCAAGTCCCAGGGACTTGTGTATCGAGACATCAAAAGCGCCGAAGCCCCGACAGAGGTTCAGCTGAGGTCATATAAGAGGTGGTCACATGGAACATAGTATAGCCAGGAGGGCTAACCCGTACACGCGCTCATCGGAAAATCAGTGATCGGGAGTTCAAAGGGTCAAGAACTCCTGATAACGGGAATCACGAAACCCCAAAACCCGATGTAGAGTTGGGAAAAGGTATCGGTGAAGTTTAGTAGATCATGAGGAAAGGAGAAGAGACCAGTGGACTAGGTCGGGGTTTCATCAAGGATTTCACTCGGGGGATCCAAAAGAGCCACTTCGGCTCAGCAGAGAAGGAGAAAGAGGGTGGGTGAAGCCTCGCGTCACCCATTTATTGCAAAAGTATGGAGGACCCGGTTGAAATTGACCCAGGACGGTCCCTGGTACCGGTTCTATTCAGGAAAGCCACGCCGAGTCTCCAACTCACCAGAGAAGCCTGCACACGCCAGTTCAATATTCAAAGGGCCCAGCTACCCCCTGGCACATGCCATGATGAATTAAAGAGGCGCACGACAGGGGAACAGAGGGAAGATTTGATGGAGGCAGACTGACAGCCCGTCCTGATAGAGAAGCTCCGCAATGTTAAGCATTGAACTCGCGATGTGATCGCGCCTGGAGAACCAGAGTTAGTCCCAAGTATATGTAGGCATTTTTGCCATTTTTGTAGGCATCGATGGTCGAGCAGAGCTCCCTATTGTAATGTTTAGCAGCTATTCCAGTTTCCAGCTTATGTATCTG
>ML783242.1:1019642-1029968 GCA_009831015.1 Picea engelmannii | reverse complement strand
CAAGATCAATTGCTCCATTAATTATCATTAACCGACGAAGACCTTATCATAAGGTAAAAACCAATAATCTCAACCCCCCATTATTTAGTTATAAGGTCATTTTGCACTAGTTCAGGGACAAGCAATAATCACAAGCGCATTGCATTTTTCTGTTAATCGCCATAATTGAGCAACGATATCAATACCATAATGGTACACCCTCGAACATTTACATTCTCCAAATTATCTTGCCTTTCCTTCCAATTTATTACCATACATTGGAATAACCTAACAAATAGTGGCATTGTAATTTAGACCTTATCAATAACACTTCGATTTAAACGAATAATAACTTTGCAATTTAAACATCATCACGAACATTCAATTAATCAAACATTAACATTGCGATTCAACCATCATAATATTGCAATTTAAAACAAATATCATTATTGCAAATTAAACAAGTATTATCATTGCAATCAAGCAAGTATTAATATGGCAATATAAGCTTCATCATTAGCATTTCCAATTAAACAATATTAACATTGCCATTAACAAGTGTAATCATTGCAATTTAAACAACTATTAACATTGCTATTCAACCATCATCATTAACATTGCAAATTAAAGCAAATATTATTATTGCAATTTAAACGAGTATTACCATTGCAATTAAGAAAATATTAATATTGCAGTTTAAGCTTCATCATTGGCATTTCAATTTAAACAATACTAACATTTCCATTAACAAGTATAATCATTGCAAATTAAACAAGTATTGACTTTGCGATTCAACACCATCATTAACATCGCAATTTAAAACAAATATTATTATTGCAAATTAGACAGGTATACCATTGCAAATTAAGCAAGCATATCATCGCAATTGAAACAAAATATTCACGTGGCAATTCAACGAATATTACAGTACGTTACAATAACCTATTAACCGATCATAGCCTATCAACCAATAGCCTACTAACACATTAGTAATCTAGCTTATTAACCATTTAATAATAAGGCATAATAACGAGTTAGCTGTTGTAAATGAATTGTTCCCATCCAAATAACACTTAGCCAATGTAAATGAAGTGTTCCACATTAAGAAAAAGGGATCTCTTGTAAAAGTAATAAATAAACCACACTAACTATACCAATATCATCCCTTCTACATCCCAAGCAATTCAAATTAATGCACAATGAAAATTTACATTTTTTGACTTGTAAAAATATTGGAAACTACAACTATCGGTTCAGAAATAACCATAGAGGTACACAGTAATTCTGTCCCCCATTAAAACACCTTATTAACTCGGTTGATGTTATCAGAGGCCATTTAAAGGAGCAGCTGGGGATGCCTTCCAGAGCCCAAATGGCTACGGACGTGTGCATGCCTGAGTTTTATAAGGGTTAATTACAGGTAAAAGAAAAATCAACAGTCTAGGGATTCACGCGGACACCCCAGTTAAGACAGGCTGCGTTAAGGCGTAGATTAGCACAACCATGCTGTCAACCAGAGATTGCATAAGGCTTTGGAGAATCTGGGCACACTACAGAGAATCATCCACGGTGCAGGTGAATTATACAAGGTGCTACAGACCTACAGCTCCAACAAAAACTCGAGAGCAAAACGAAAGAGGGGGTTCCTGTGAATGGCCGGTTCACCTCCCAACAAGGATAAGGGTCGAATAAGACTGGCTATGCTTCCTCATATTTTTCAGTCTCTGAAAATGTTGGAGGCCAAGGGTTCTCTTAGAGCTAAGGGAAAAGCTGAGTCGATTCTCAAGCTTCTCGATTCACACGAAGACCGCCACTATTCTACTGCAGATGGCATCTGATCACCTATTAGAGGCCATTTAGAAACTAATGTTGTGTTTATATCCAATTCCTTTCATTATTTCCAGGGAACTCTCGCTCATCGTTGCCTCGGGGATTTGTGATTGGTCAATAAACCACATCCCGCTCCATGTCTTTTCAAATTGAATAAATTCATGTACAGGTATGCCCTAGCATGCAAATGGTTCTTCTTTCTTTTAAATTTCTAAAGACTTTGACGATTTTACATTTACGTCTCCACGTTTTGAGTTTTGAGTTAAATGGTGAAACCCTAATAAATATCTCAAAAATTGCACCAACCTGCACTCCAAAAGAGAACGGTTGTGACTTCCCATAAATTTGTTGTACTACGAACCCTATTCGTGTCACCATAACATTTGTGCGTTAAATAGGTTATACTCATTTCGCCATCCAATTCTTTTCGGTGGAATCGTTTTTTTTTTTCCACATAAAATTTATAAATATGTATATATAACTAATCAAGAACATATAATTTTATCGTAAATAGATTGATATAATTTTATTATACATCCTCAATATATAAATATATTTACAAAATTTATAATAAATAAAAACAGAAAATGAATCTACAAAGTTCTTTGCCTGCTGCCAAGCTAGAAGCTGGTTACTGAGTTAAACAAAATTTATCTGTGTAGAATCTAAATCCCTCGAAACTATTGGTACCCAATACAAGAAATAAACATATTAAGGTTGATTCCCCTCCGTCCAATAGCAGACTTCTTGAACATTTCTATGGCCAGGGATGGAACCTTAAAACGTATAACGTCCAACAGGGCCAAACTCAACTGCAATTTATCGGTGCCATGGATTTCAGACAGGCCAGGAGCGCAAATACAGTCTGGAGGTGTAAATCTTTTTGGTGGAGTAAAACCTTGCCAAGGGAAGGAGTACGCATGCCAGGGATCAGGGCGCTGGGTTTATTCCCAGGAACCAAGTGCTAGTAGAACGGGGTTGCCCAACTCAAGGGTTTTAATAACAACCCAGCAAAATTCCAGCACTAAACCATAAAAATTTACCCAGTCCCGTACATTGATTAAACATTTACACAGACCAGAGTAATAAAAAGGAAAAATAAAAACATTAACATAGTCCAGACTTTTAAACGATATTAGTTTTACAGAGTCATAGAATAAATTTTACGCCATCCAGAATGAGAATCAAAATATTACGCAGACCTGAGTAATGGAAATAAACAAAAACATTACCACAGTCCAGAAGTAAACAATAACTATTTACACTGTCTTTCAATCTACCGAAGGGCGTACCTGCCTGGTTGCCTCCTCTGAAGGTTTGTCCACGCGCTCCGTGCAATCATGCTCCATGCCGACCGTAGAGGACTCACCGGTACCTCCCAGCCAAACGCTAGGGGTACTCTACTTCCCCATCAGCCCCCTGAGCTGCAAAGGGGCCACACACAATCCAGACAGTACCTAGCTTCCCAGCTCGCCTCCAAGGCTGAGCTACCACTCAAGTCAGCTGAGAACTCCCCAACTCCTACAAGCAATTAGTCCCATTTGTCATTTTGGCAGCATAACAATACTCCATAGCCGATCCCCCTTCTTCTCCCCCATCCCTTTCTTTTATCCTCTTTTTTTGACCTAATCCCATTAGGTTTTTCCCAAAAACCCTAAATCCCCTTTCTTTTAAGTTTTTCCCCCCTTTATTTATTTATTTATTTCTTTTTATTTCCTTTTTTTGAAACTCAAAAGGTGATTGCGACTAAGCATCTTTTCATATTATTATTATTTTTTTTTATTTTTTTTAAATTCATAATATATATATGTATTTTCTTTTAAACTCCCTTTAGTTAACAAATTAATTTCCTCTTTTCAAATTTACCACCCCCTAATTGAATTAATTTATTAAATCTCTTTATTTTACCCTACACCCTTTATGTAGACTCACATTAGCTTAAGTGGGTTTTTTTTTTGTTTAATTTTATTATTAGCACCTGTATTGTTAATGCTAGCTAGTAGGACATGAAATTCTAATGTTATTTGAATTGCAGAGCTGTTGTGAGCTAGAATATAATGGCGTTGTTATTAGGAAATGGTTAAGTTTTGATTATTATGTTAGGGCGAAGTGGTAGTACCTTCCTAAAAAGACAAATTATCAAGCTTATTACCGGGGATGAGGAAAGGCCTTATGTATGCAATTAAGTAAGGAAATACTTTATGAATTCAATTAACAGAGGAATTGTTTTATGTATTTAATTAAGGAAGGAAACTCCTCGGATTAGGTGGAGGTTGCAAATCATCATAGGGGTAATGAATAATTAATGTATACTCTTGAATTATGTTTTTTTTTTTTACATAGGGCTCAATTTCTGAACTGGCGACGCCAGGTTAGGGGAATTGTTTTAAGGATTTATTCAGGTGTTGAGGTCTTACGGAAATTTAGGCTGACTCCTTTCTCCACATTATTGCGACGTGCCCTTCAGGATGCACCACGTGCTCCAAGGGTGCCACTCGCCTCTTGAATTTCTTTTGCGCGATATGCCCTTCAGGATGCACCATGTGCTCCAAGGGTGCCACTCGTCGACTGAGTTTCTTTTGTGAGACGTGCCCTTCAGGATGCACCATGTGCTCCAGGGGTGCCACTCGCCAACTGGACTGATTGGTAGACATCTATAACCCCTGGAATCAACACTCCGCCAGGTGAACTTATAGGAGACTAAGGGTTCTAAGGAATAAGGCCCCCACCTTATTGCGCGCCCCTTAGAATCATCGTGAGAGACTGTCGCAGTCTGCCCTCATGGCATTGTGGATCCTCTCGAACTAGGTAATCGTTAACCTACAGTTCGAGCCACGGCGGGAGTGCTAGTAGGCGGTGGCAGGGCTGCTGTCCACCGCTCTCCCTCATCCTCTCTACAAATCGTGTGTGTCCCCTTTACTCCATATGTGAGTCTGGTCGGCAAGCTATCGTCAACCTGCATCATCAGCAATCACGTCAGAAATGTCAACATCAAATCATCAAAACAAATGAAACATCATGGTAAACATATCAACCCAAAAGCACACTCCCTGACTCAGTCCAGAGTCCAAGGGGGTTCTACCGATGCCTCTGCCTCCTCAAGGTCAACAACCCTTCACACTCAATAAAACTGAGTCAATAGCACCTGTCTACATCAAATAGTAACACATCATGTCATATGTCAATCACATCATAATCAGGTATAAATGGTCTAACATCATAAAAGTCCAGATCACTTGCGAGCAAGTGTCCTCAAATAATAAGTTTTCTCAGTGCGCCAGAGAGGAATGTTACTGTAAGGATTCCCTTGGTATAGGTCCTATGACCAAGAATGTTTTGAGGCATGAATGGAGATAGGGATTGGTATCTTCTACTCCCTGGGTAATGTTCTAGTCACCTAGGAAAGTTTTTTGGTAAATGGAATGCTTTTGTAGAAAGTGGGAAAGGGTGACCTCTTGCTGGTTGTTGTAAAAAAGGACAACATATCCATGAATATCCCTATGAGACTTGTCATGTGAATGGTTGTAATATCTTGGGAAGGGATGGTATTAAGTCAAAAATGCTAATGTGTGTGAGTGACATGGAAAAATGTGTAAGCAATGAACTTGCATATTGATATCTATATCTATCTATCTATCTATCTATCTATCTATCTATCTATCTATCTATCTCTCTCTCTCTCTCTCTCTCTCTCTATATATATATATATATATATATATGCTTGAGTGAATGGATTGAATTTGTTACATAGTTTTCCTAGTATGAAGGAATATATGAATAAGTGGAATGTGAATCAAGTTTAGTACTTTCCAGGTTTGAGTAATCCTATGGATACATAGTTAACTATATTTTAAAGAGTTATGATTGTTTTGTTTCAATAACTAGGTTGAGGAGGTGTACACCATTCCTCAAAAATATCTAGTATGAAATGTTGAAAGATAAAATGAAAAAGAATGATCCGTTGTTATGAAAATAAGGAAATATGATTATTCCCTTAAATATTTCATATTTCATGTGAATGATTGTGAACAATCATAAGATAGAATGATTTTAAGTAATTGTGCATGTGAAATTATAAAGTATCTCAGTGGTAGAAACACACATTATGTTGATGCATATAGTTAAGTACATGGAAGCACATTATCAATGAAAGATGATAGAATACATGTGCATGTTTGAATATGTTGTTTGAGTGTATGCATACCTATATTCTTTATGAAATATTGGGAAAACAAATGAAATGATGGAGTTGATGCTAACTCATGGGTTGAAATAATTTAAAGTGATGATGGATATGTAACACGAGAGTTCCCTGTTGAATAAGTCCCATGTGGTTGGACTATGGAAATACTCTCTTAGGAGAACAAATCCTTGCAGAATTAATGATTGCTTGGGACTTAGGTAGTGGGTTGTAAAAGACAAATTGTATAAGAATCATGGATTACATTTTAAGGATAATGCATGCATGGAGGACATGCAAATGAAATTTTAATCATTTTGAATGCCAATTTAGTGACTAATGAGAAGATAAATTGAATCTGTAATCTAACCTTAATGAGTTAGTGTGTTCTTGCATCCAAGGGAGGAGGACTCTCTGAATGAGGAAAAGTCAAGACAAACTTGAATGATACTATTGTGTAAAAGTACAACTAGTTGAAATATTTTTATGATTGCACTAGTGAACACATTTAGGAGTAATTTGGTAGAGAGCAATTATATATTCTAGGGAATATATAAAAAATGTTTGTTGATTAAAAAAAAACCTATTATGACAATTATATTTTGATTTGACATGACAACTAATATAATTGTTAATGTGATGATGCATGTTCTGTGTAGGAAAGGATCGAAGATATTGAGGAGATGACTACCAGTGGTAGACCACCTCATGTAGAGGGAAATAATAAGAGGTTGTTTATAGAAAATATTGATGAAGGGACCTTAGGAGTCCCTATGGATAACCAATGATGCATCAAAATAAATGTTGGCATCCCCGACAGGCATAAAGTTTCCATTCCCATGTGTCACGAGATTTGAAAGGGATTGGGTAAGAATCCCTTCTATTTTTTTTTATATATTGATGATATATTTATTATTGTGATTGAATTTGTATGTTAAGGGGGTAGCCAATAAGGTGTATTGGTTGGAAATGAATATTGGCTAAGAGAGACTTGGCCGAGAAATGTTACGAGTAATGAAAAATAGTGCGCAGATGTGTACGAGACAGTGGACAAGGCCACAAGGATCTATATGGATCCAAGAGCACATGTTGGGGTAGTGTTAGGGATATTCCCTTATTCAAAATCTTGCCAAAAAAATCCTTCAATTTGTTACTCATTCTATGAAATTAATTACCCATGTTCTCTTTTATACATGTGCATCGACTCCTTTTTCATACCTACAATATGTGAAGGATAGTCCAAGGTTTCAAAATTTTCATCATATCTACCTCCTTTAATCTTTTGACGGTCACAAAAATGCATATAGCATAGAGGCACATGATGTAAAGGCTTGATGATATAAAGATGACATAAATTCCATTTTTTCACTTTGTTTTTGAGTGGGAACAATGGTGTCAACATTTTGATATTCTTGATTCCATACAATTTATTTTGTCTCCTCAATAATATGAAGGATAAAGCATAAGGAGATGTAAATGATAATGTCAATAATTTTATAGCATTCTTTCATAGAATGACAATGCCACTTTCCATTGGGTATCAAATGAAAAAGAAATGAAATCATATTAAAGAATTTTAAATTTTAAAAGAACATGCCAAATTTACTTTACCTTTATATTGATACACAACAATAGTAGAGCACTATTATATTTCCTTTTTCTAGTCTCTAACACCATAGAAAGGATAATGATTTCTCATTATTTTTTTATTTTCTTCCTTGGCTACTTTTTCATGTGTACTAATAATTTCAAGGGATTCTATGACATCGACATTTCAAAGGAATGCTCATCATATGATTTGGTACATTCAATTACTTTGTTTGAGATGTCAATTCTCTTAGTACTCCACCTAGCCTTGAAATCATTTTCTAATTCATACCAACCATTTATGACATATTTTGCAAGACTATTATACCACTTTAATATTCATCTTTCAAATACCTACACAAATAGCTTCATTATTATGTATTCATGGTCATCCTTCATGTACTCCATTAGTGACTAGAAATTTTTCACATTCTTATATGCATTGTAATATTTTGACCTTGAAATCTTGGGATGTGATTGATCTATGGACATATAGATGGAATTGAATTTTGGTACCTTGGAATGCTAATGAAAATCAAAGGATCAAAATCTTTAGGAAATCCTTCTTCATCATCAAAATCCTCAGGAGATCCTTCTTCATCATTAATTTCCTCAAAACCCAGTGTTTCCTTTTCATTTAGTTCATCCTCAACATTTTCCCACTATTGGCTAGGAAAACCTATGATTTCACTCTTATTTTCTCTTGTTTCATCATGGACATAATTCATCAGGTGATCACTAATTAAATCAACCAAATGGTAGGTGGATGACTTCTCACCACCCCGATTCTTCAATATAAGACACAATTTTCGTAACACTATGAGGAAATGATGAGGGATCATCTTCTTTTAACTTTGATTTATCCTCAATATTTCAACCGTAAGCTATACAATCCTTTTTATTTTGTGGAATATTTCAATACAAAATCAAATCAATATTATCATGAATTTTTAGAGCACAACACGAACCACTATTGTTTTCTTTTAATATATCATGTGTGGGGATTCATATTTCCTATTTTATATTTCAACTCTAGGATTAATGGAAACCAAATCATTACTTTAAACTTCCAAAGTTTTTTTTCTCCATACGCATGGTTTCATTGGACATGATATATATACTTTGATAAATTGACCTACCCCCTCACTAGCTTCCAACTTCTAATCATCATTCAAGGAAGAGAAATGAGGTTGTGTTCTTTCAGATTCATTCATTTCCTCATGATTATTCTCTCTAATTTCCTCATTATAAATTTTGTTGTTTCCAATCAAAGTAGCAATATCTACCAGTATAGGAATTTATTTAAACATATATGATTCCAAAAGATAAAGGGGGGAATAAATTTATCATTTCATACTAGATATTGAGATGTATTTGTTGAGAACACACTTATATTAAGAGTTGGGGGGGGGGAATTAGTATAAGGATATATTTTCCTTTTTAACATTTGTAAACCATAATGAAACAATAGCATAAATGTAACAACTAAAAGACATTATATTTAACATGGAATCCCTTTTAGGAGAAAACCATAAAAACTTATTTTTATAAATTTGTAGGCACTAACCTACGGTTACAAATGTTTGTAGGAAATAACCTATAGGAGACACTGATCCCTTCTTCTTTTTGTAATAAATGACCTATAGGAGACACCAATCTCCTCTTTTGTTTGTAGGAACCAATCTAAATGAGACACCATTCTCCTTTTTTATTTGTAGGAACTGACTTAGTGGAGACACCAATCCCCTCTGTTGTTTGTAGGCACCAACTTGTTGGAGACATCAATCCCCACAACTATTTTTTTTGTAGGCACCAACCTACTTACAAGTTTACAAGTTCTTCATATCAATTTCCTTCATTGGTCTACTTGATGCTTCTATCTTCACCAAAGTTGTTATGTGCTCGTTACTTATTCTTTTTCCATATCTACTCTGCACTCGTTACTTTTGATTTCAAGATATATGCTCTGCACTAACTACTTCCTCTTTAGCTTTGCCTTCACTAGATATTCTTGCTTCTTCTTCTACATATTCTTTATATCTTCCTTTACAAGTTTTTATTTCTATAACGCCAAATCTATTTTCTAAAACACCATATCCGATCTTCGCTAATATTTAATTGTCACTTCTTGAATGATATTCAATCATCACTCCTCAAATAATATGCATCAGAACATTTTCACCCACACACTTTATTTCTTACAATACTCTTCTCCTTTTATACTTTACCATTAGTTGTACATCAAAAGTCATGTTCATTAGAAAATACACAACTTTTATTAAATAAATAATTATTTTCCCCCCTATTTATTTTTTAATTTATTTTTCAACATACCATGGGTGAAATACCACCATGGGTTTTAAAACCATGTGAAAAGATCTTGCGCACTTTTACTCCACTTTCGATTTTCCCTTTTTTAATTCATTTTCATGTTTACTTCACTTTTACATAACTTCATTTCTAATCCACTTTCATGTTTTACTCCACTTTTACCTAACTTTATTTCTTATCCACTTTCATGTAACTTCATTTCTAATCCACTTCCACTTTTGTATTTATTAAAGTAACATTTAATTTGAATATTTATATTTTAATACTTACTTACCTTTGACATCAACGAAAATAATGTATTCAACAATATCCCCCTTTGTCATTGATGACAACCTTGTACTAAAAAGCACATAATCCTCTAGAAATAGAAACAATTCTCTCTTTTCTGCAACTCTCCCTTTATTTGTAATTCTCCACCC
>ML783242.1:998373-1019609 GCA_009831015.1 Picea engelmannii | reverse complement strand
CCTATTTGAAACTATACCCATGTATGTAATTATCCCCATTTGACATCAATGGAAAATGTATGATCCCCCTGAGATGTGTTTCTTTATAGACGAGATGAGAGGGATATCAGTCCCAACTTCTGCCTGATGTATTCAAATGTTTCTCTAGGAATGGGTTTGGCAAAAATATCTACAAATTGTTCCTTGGTGGCAATGCATTCCATCTTGACAATTAGTTCGGCTACCTATTTTCTTAGGAAGTGGTACTTGATGGGAATATGCTTTGTCTTTGAGTGCATAATAGGATTCTTTGAAATGTTGATTGGACTTGTGTTGTCATAGATGATTGAGATTGGATTATCATATTATACCTTGATATCCTGCATTGTTTGCATCATCTAAAAAACTTGTGTGCAATATGTTGTTGCTGCAATATACTCACCTTCTACCGTGGATAGAGAGACTGAATATTGTTTCTTACTCAACGAAGATACTAGACTGTTTCCTAGAAAGAATTCTCCTCCACTTGTACTTTTTCTATCATCAAAATTTCCTACCCAATATGCATCTATATACATTGTTAGAGTAAAATATTCACTTCTTGAGTACCATAAGACAAATTCCAAGGTTCCTTTTAGACATTTGAATATCCTCTTTACTACTTGCACATGAGCTTCTTTTGGTGTAGCATGAAATCGTTCAACCAATCCTACAACTTGCATAATGTTTGTCATTGATGCCATCACGTATGGTAGGATTCCAATAATTTACCTATATAGTGTTTGATTTTCTTCTAGAGATTCATCATTTTCTCTCAATTTACAACCTATGACCATGGTTGTGTTGACTGGTGCATAATCTTCCATTCTGAATTTCTTCAATTTTATCTTAAGAAAAATTACATAGAACATAGCTTTCCCCCTTTAATTTGTTCTAAGTGCAAAAATTTCTCAAACATGATACAACAACACTCTTGAAGAAGTATGAACACTGTCACCAACAATGCAAGATAATTAGTCTATATCAATATAAACAATCTATGTATCCAACATAAGTAGTAGTACATCTCCAACAACAATCGAACATGGTTGGGTTGGTCTCAACAAATCCAATTTGATTCAACAAGAAATAGTCAAGTCAAAAAGAAGCCATTAGTTGGGTTTGAATATCAACAACATCACGTATTCCCCCCTTGAGGGATCAATAAGTAGTAGAAACAGTTTTTGTCAAAAATTCCAGTTGGCGGACAACCCAGTCGAAAATCGGTTGATGAACACTTAGTCAAAAATCCAATCGACTGTCATGTTGGGTTGATTCTTAGTTGACCACTTCCAAGGAAATCATCAACAAGTAAAAGGAACATCTCCAAAAAAAATCGGACATGGTTGGGTTGGTCTCAGCAAATACAAGTCGATTCAACAATAAATAGTCGAGTAAAAAAGAAGACATTAGTTGGGTTCTCATATCAACAACACCAAGTATCCCCCCCATGAGGAATCAATAACTAGTAGCAATAATTTCTATTGAAAATTCTAGTTGTTGGACAACCTAGTCAAAACTCAATTGATGAACATTCAGTCAAAAATCCAGTCGACTATCATGTCAGGTTGATTCTTAGTCGACCACTCCCAAGGAAATAATTAGTAAGTAAGAGGAACGTTGCACAAATGTACAACTGATGATACACAATGATATGAATTCCTCAAACATATCGTCAAATGGTTCCATGACCATCCATCAATCCAACTGCAATCTATCATATTAGTCAGTTGTTGGGACTCAGAAATGTCGTATTTTCATCCACCTTTCCCTTCATCATTCTTCACATTTCATCGCCCCATTAATATTTCATGATATCATTTTCATAAATATATTTGGGTTTCATATTATTATTTTCCTCTTTATTCATTTTAGTATTAAAAATGAATTTGTGATTAAATATTATAAAATCGACATGTTTTCATATATATCTCAAAAATGTGTGATCTTTGTAATGTGTAGGAATATGTGAAGGATTAATTCAAAAAGACTTCTCGAATATCTTCTCCTCCATTTCAAGGAGATAGTTATTCAAAGCCTATTCCAAGGAGAAGATCATGGAGATTTGGTTGGCATATCTTATCCAAGATATATGAGAGATATGTGTGAAGATTTGAAGGGATTATATTTTGTAATAATGGGAAATTGGTTGAGAGAAAAGTGGATCTGTAATTATGAGATGCTTATATTCTTTTCAAATCTCTCATGTATAAAAGAGAGTGCTCTCTCTTCATGAGGGAGTAGTCATTAGGAGGAGAAAGTAATTAGTCATTTCTTGGTTAGTTTCCTGACTTCGTTATTTTTTCATTTGATCATTTTGATGTAATTGAGATTGATTTATTGTTAGTGTGAGATCACATGTGTCGTCTTGTTTCTCTTCATGTAACAACCCTAATTAATTATTTAATTATCATGAATGATAAATAATAGTTTAATGAATTATTAAAATAGATTTAAGGAGACTTTATTATAATATTATTATTATTGATAGTTGAACCAATTAATGGGAGGGATAAGGTTGTTGGGAATTAATGAGGAGGATTTGAGAGAGGAGGATAAGAAGGAACGGGAGGACTTGGAAGAGGGATCTTATTTATGTTTGAGGATTTTTGAATTTCTAAAAGCCAGAGGAGGAGGAAATTGGAGGAATGGTTTTGGGGATCTCTCACAGGGAACCGTTGTTGCTAGGAATTTTGGTCTCAGGGGCCAGGAAACGTAAGGAATCCTCGAGCTAGGAAGTCAAAGAGGCTATTCCTAGTTGTCTGGGAGGTTAATACTCAGTTTGGGAAGTTTGGGCATCATCAACAACATCATCAACTTTGAAGTAAATACCTTATGCATTTTATTATACTGTTGTTTATTATTATACATCAGCTTCGACATCAGGTTGAAGTAAATACCTTATACATTTTATTACGCATTTTATTATTATACCTTGAGAGAATGTCAATTGAAGCATCTATCAACAAGACAATGAAGATAATGAGCATAATCCCGAGGACCAATCCCAAGACCTTCATAGCAGCAGGAAGAGCCATAAACCCCGCTCCCACCACCTTAGTTGATAGATTGAACACCGCCCTGCAGAACGAGGTGCCATTGAATCCTTTGTGCACACAATATTCGCCATATTGGTGCTTCTTGGGAAGCAATGGACTGCTTTCACTCACCAAAGGCTTCTGGTTCCAGGATTTTCTCTCCGGCGAGGCCACGATTGTCATTGTTTAGACAAAGCTGGGAAACAAAAAAACAAATCGTGGGTATCGAGATTTTTAAAAAGGAGAGGACAGACTTGTGGATACATCCAAGGGAAGAGCCCATAAGGGAACAAACCTACACACAATACCAAAGTCCGCGAACAAGTGTCGAGCGCCAAAGCACTCAGGACAAGCACCAAGTCATGAGGAATACAACACACAATACCAAAGTTTGATACAGGTTTTTATGAAACAAAACCCAATGACCAAGACCAACCGACCGAGCACCAAAACCACTAAGGGATCCTCGGGTAACCAAGCCCAATGCTCGAGTTAAAAACCCACAATCCAAAGCATCAAGTGCCACGCCGACGAGAAGAGGCACAAGAGATTCTTCTTCATGCCCATAACCCACAAGCCCAAGTATCATTAGCATCCACAGCAAGCACCGAGGAGGGAGCCCGTTACAGTCATCCAGCACCTCCACAAATCCCTCCGGCATCTCGCAGTGGATGACTTGGTTGAGCTCGAAGGACGACAGGCAGGCTTCGAGAAGACTTGTGGCCTTATTGGATCCCGTAGTCGTAGTCGTGGCCCTGGCCATGATCTCATGAAGCTTGTGGAAGAAGGACCAGTGGACAAAGATGAGCCCTCTGTTAGCTGTGTGATGCTTCTATAGCTTGTAGCGACGCTTGAGATTCTCGACCTTGTCGTGGCACTGCTTCGAAACCCTAAGCAAAACTGTGAACGAGGAAAACAAAGCTTCCAAAAAGAAATGAGTCGGGGATGGGTGGAGACTTCTTTTGCATTTGATTTCCTTTTAGCGTGGGGGTGTGCGGGAGAGGCATGTGTGCTTGGGCTTCATTCAAGGTTTCACGTAGCATAACCCCCTATATTTATTTATTTTTAATTTTTATTATGATTTATTAAATAATTAAAATTTTTATATATTTTTATTATTTTCTAATTAATAATAATTTTGTTATTATGAAAAGATTTTATTTGGGTAAATGACTTTGAATAGGATTTGGGAAATTATTTGGATTATTTTATCCTCTTGTGCAATAAGCCTTGTGTACTGCAGTTGTTTAGTTAGTCGAGTTTGTGCATTATTGAGAAGTCTATTTTTATATATTCAATCCACCCTTTCATAGAAGCACATAGATATAAAGGAAAAACATAAAAGTAGAGCATACTCTATGTCCCTTCCGTAGAGAGATCTATCAAGGCTATATATATTGGGATCAAGTTATTTTTTTGCTATCTCATGTAACTTCTTAACATTATTTAATGACCATTATTAATTAGATTTAATGTAACTATTATTAAAGTAATATTCCAATGTGCAACTGAAAAGTTTAAACCTAAATATTTTTTTTATTGTTTTCGCTTTGGAAATACAAGACTTGCAATATATAGGATTCTACATTATTTTTTTGGACACATAGTGGTAGAAATAATTATACATATTTATGAAAAAAAAAATACATAAAAAAGTTTATATATAAAGTTTTTTTTAATAATAATAAATAAATATATATAATAAAATAAAATAAAAGTATAAATACAATATAGGATTAGTATATTATATTTTAATATTAAATAAATGATTAGAAAAAATTACAATAAGAAAATATAAGGGGAAATGGGTTAAAAGGTCAATAAATAAAGGGGTCTTGGTTTATTAAAATTTTGATTTAGTTTATTGAAAGGATAATTGGTATATATATGTTGAGGTAAATAAATATTATAGACCATGCTAGAGAGTGCATTTGGTTTAATCTTGTGTATTTTAAATATCTTGAAAATATAAATGAAATATTTTCATTTTGTCATTACTTAAAAATTTCAAGCAATAAGATTGAGGTGGTTTGTCAGTTAGCAAATAAGTCATTTATTGAAGCATGACTTATTAGACATGGATCCATTACAACATAAACCAATTCATGAAATGAGTGTTTGAAAATATAACAAAAGATGTTTAACTGTAAAAAGACTTTCAATGCTTAAATAAAAAGACTTCACGAAGTTTTAAGAGGTTGCAAGAGTTTGTAAATGAGGTAGTAAGTTAAGCAAGTTTGCTTAAAGAAACAATTTATGGATGAGGATTTATAGTTAAGGTATTTGAAGCCTCAAATTCTTTGAACTTGTGAAAATTATCTATTTAAGTAGATTATCCAAAATCATAATAAAATTAGTTAAATACAACTAAAATTTATAAATACATAGATCATTAATTAATAAATTATTCTACATAGATAATTCCAATAATAATATCAAAACTTATCTTATGATTGATGATTTCAATGGCATCCACAACTTATGGAATATGCATAACATACAACTAGCCGTGTAACCCCATTCTCTCTTTTCTTTAAGTGAACTGCAATATCTTAACACTAATTGTATTATATAGTCATATAATAACAACATAGAAAGTAATCATATAACAAATAAATAAAGAAGTAATGTTAATAGGGTAACATATAATGTTACTTTAGTAGGAGTATAAGAAGGAAATAGGTAGTAGCAACAAGTGCATTGATAATTCATGAATTTAATGAATATAAAGACTAGCAAGAGTAAAAAGGAAACAATAAAACAGAATGTAGTATAAAGAAGGAATAAGGTAAGGAGTAATGGTAAGTAGTAAAAACTAAGTATATTAAACAATAGTGTAGTCAACAATGTACCAGTTTGTACAATATACTAGAGGGGAAATTAGGGAAGTACATAGGTGGGAGACACTTAGTAATAGAAGTGGTGTATACTTAAGTAGTAGATCATGGGTTCAAAATAAAGTGGATGAGTAATAAGGGAGAAGTAATAGAAAAAAAAATCTACAAAATGCAATAAGGAAGATGATGATATCTGTACAAATCATCCAATAATTGAGGGTTATAGTAAAAACAAAAAAGAAAAAAAGAAAAAAAGAAAAAAAAGGAAAAGCAAATATAGAAACAATTAAGGATTGGTGTGAATAAATAAATATAATTTATGTATATAAGTTGCAAACAAAAGGAGAGTGATAATGATGGTAATATGGATCCTAGAGGTACAGGTCGAAAAAAGGAATAACATGTACGACATATAATAAATAATGGTTATAGAAAATGAAATATTAGGATAAATATATAATTAGAGTTATGAAATAAATAATAACATATGGAGTCAGTAAATAAGTACATTGTTTGAGGAATGGAAGGTCTAACATTAGAAGAATTAAAAGGTGATAAATGTATAACTAATGAGGGATGTGAATAATGTATCATAATATATATATATATATATATATATATATATATATATATATATATATATAAAGGGTAATAGTAATAAAAAAAATACTATATGAATGAGTAAGAAATACATTAGTAGTTAATATAAGGGTGGATTATTGAGAGGCAAGTAAATAGGAGTAGGCATGATAAGCTTGGTTAAAAAAAATAAAAATAAAAAAGGAAGAAGAAGAAGAAAATAATAAGGTATGATGTGTCAAGGAAAATGCAAAGTTCACACAATAAAATATAATAGATAAATGATATATATAAATACTTGATGTGTCGTTAGTGAGAGGAAGGAACTTGAAAAGTGTTGGAGGTGCACCCAGAAAGAGATATAGAGCAGAGTCAATAAATATCATGTAGATATAGAGGATATAAAAGTTGAGACAAGTGAAGTTCAATTGTGAGAAAAAGAAGACATTAAAGACAAGTAATTGTAGAGTGTGGAATGGATCCTAGTATGAAATGTAGTCATGATATGGATATGCTCACTAAGAAATGGTAGACATGGAGCCCTTCGAAGCATGTATGTGCTTTGTAATACCCTTGTAAGTAGAGAAATTATTGTGCTTCGTCTGTGATGAAGATGATCTTATACTCAACATTTCCTCGTGAAGATATAATCTATTTGAATTAACAAGAAGGTCACTAATTAAGAATATTGACTAAAGAATGAATGAAACGATTGCTTCACATAATGATCAATTATCAATATCTTAGTAAATGTTCCTAATAATGGGAAACTTTAGTAGTGACATGTGTTGTACCACTCAAGTTAAAGTGATAATCAAATTTAGTAGTAATTGGTTAATTAGTAAGGTATTACATGTGGGATTATGTGCATGTCTTAATGAAATTTATATAAACCTCAATATAAAAATCACTTAACAAGAAAACCAATAAAGAGTTAGGGTTTTAACTAGTAGTCAAACTAGCAAACTATACTTTAAATATTGGAATCCTACATGGATCTTGGGTAGAATAACCATGTAAGAGGGGCCTGTATTAACATTAACTAAATCACAAGTGGTGACAAAATTTGAGTTTGGACACAATGGAAGTGTGCTAAATAGAGGTATCCAATTAATGTATTATTAGCCTTAACATATTTCAAATTAAGTGAAGGTGCAGTGGGACTAGATAGCACAAGATATACTACTTGGGATGATGCGAGGACCATACTACAGGAACATCTCACAATTTTTACCTTAACTTCAGGATAAAGTTTCCTGAAGGGTGGGTGTATGTAATGCACCATTTTGACTTAGACAGTTAGAATTACTTATGGACTAGTCATATATTCATTGTTTATTATCTATGGACACTATTAACTTGACACTTTAAATTTTGGACATATGAATCTATGGGAATGTAAATTCTATGAATGTTTAACATTATTTGAATTATGATGGATATTATGCAATCTATTTCTAACTTGAAAATTTGACATTTAAAGTTGTTGGTACGTGGATACCGAATTGAGGATATGATTAAGTGCATTTACATGATAGTAATGCATAGATATGTATGAGTTTGTGTTATATACTAATATGCAGGTCAATAGGATATGCAATAGCCAAAGGATAACGATGATAAAGGTTGATGTCGTGAATAGAAACCAAGAAACCATATGGTATGAATATTTGTATGTGAAATTATATTGGCTCGAATGCATTTCTATGATATATGGACCAGTGTTGGTTTTTCAGGTGGTGAGACTACCTAAAACTGAATATATGATGACAAAATTCCCAGCAACACAGTGCCATTGTATATTCCATGGTAGGGTGTGGACCCTAGTCCTATTAGGAGGGGTGGAGGCCTTTTCCACAGTGTATTCTATGAAACATGGAGTCATGGGAGGACGGTGCTAGCTCATGCTCCCCTAGACATGTGATGATGACTTTTAGTTTCCTGTTGGGGAAGCTTGGTCAAGAGAGTGACACATCTGCTTAAAAGTTCTATTTGAAGTTAGGATAATATAGTTGAGGAAGGATAGGGATGGAAGACAAAAGTAAGTTAGGGAGGAAGGATGAATAGAAATAGTTGAGAGTGTATGGGAGTTTTTCCTTAGAGTGGAATTTATTGTTTTCCCCTTTTCAAAAGAAAATATGTATATATGTATAATCATAATTACTTAACTTAACTACAATTGTCTAAATGAATGTTGTTGTGCTAAATTATTGTAATTAAGGGATTTTGTGAACATTTTAATTGGCTTATTATCTTTTATGAAATGAATGGTCTTGTTGATTGGATTGGACACATACAAGAATTACTATAGGTGTGATCATTATTGTCATTAGTACATGCACGAGACTTGTATGTGATAGATACACATGTACAATAGCATGTATAACTTGTTTTGCTTGCTTACTGATAATGTTGTTTATTGGATATGAATGTATGAACCTTGTGTCATTTCCCTTGTATTATAAATTACTCTAACTTCTAGATGAAGTTTCTTGAAGGGTGGGTGTGTGTAACAACCCTAATTAATTATTTAATTATCGTGAATGATATATATTAGTTTAATGAATTATTAAAATAGATTCAATGAGACTTTATTATAATATTATTACTATTGGTAGTTGAACCAATTAATGGGAGGGATAAGGTTGTTGGGAAATTAATGGGGGGATAAGGTTGTTGGGAATTAATGGGGGGCTAAGGTTTTTGGGAATTAATTAGGGGGATTTGAGAGAGGAGGATAAGAAATAAGGGGAGGACTTGGAAGAGGGATCTTATTTTTGTTTGAGGATTTTTAAATTTCTAAAAAGGAGAGGAGGAGGAAGAAATTGGAGGAATGGTTTTGGGGAGCTCTCACATGGTACTACTGTTGCTGGGAATTTTTTCTCGGGGG
The DNA here is from genome assembly GCA_009831015.1 of Picea engelmannii. Taxonomy (NCBI): domain Eukaryota; kingdom Viridiplantae; phylum Streptophyta; class Pinopsida; order Pinales; family Pinaceae; genus Picea; species Picea engelmannii. Next base: position 1,010,247 of record ML783242.1, on the reverse strand, counting down.
CTAGGAAACCATAAGGATTCCTAGAGATAGGGAGCTGGAGAGGCTATTGCTAGTTGGTTGGGAGGTTAATACTCAGTTTGGGCATCATCAACAACATCATCAGCGTCAACATCAGGTTGAGGTAAATACCTTATGTATTTTCTTATATTGTTGTTCATTATTATACTGTTGTTCATTATGTTCATTATGTTGATGTTCATCATTATACTTTTGTTCATTATTATACTGCTAAACTGACAATTATTATGTTGAAACAATAAATAAAGAAGTAAATTAGAAAAAAATTCTTTATTTATATTTATTTTTATGAGGCTCTGTATGCGCAAGCCTTACACTTCACATGTTGTTTTTCCTTTAATGCAATTTTCCATTTCAAGTTAATTTCATTTCAGTCATGTGTTTCAGCTTCCTACATTAGATTAATGATTATATTCCAGTTTTATCTTCGACATTAGATTAGGTTAAATTATGTTCAATCCTTCATATATTGTGTGTGTGCTTCGTAAGTCTACAAACCTCGCATTGACAAATTAAATAGTTGGGCAAGTACTACAATGCAATTAATACAACATTGGTTCGGCCCAACATAACAACTATTTTTCCCTTCGTACGATTGTTGTTCCCTTTGTAGGTAGTGTCGTTCATTTGAATGTAACAAATGTATGTCAAAGATAGCATAGGTTGCATTTCTAGAGGATGAGGTATTGAAAAAAGAAGGTAAGAACCTACGTAGGCAACAAGTAAAATGCTTGTGCCAATGCCTACCTTCGGTTGATGCATAGAGGTTATATAGGTGCATAGACTTTGATGACATTCTTGAAAGAGAAGATGAATCATTGGTTGATAAATTAATGTCAGACTAGGGTTGTTTTTAGGACATCTTTAGAGCCCAACATTTTGGCGTCGTTGTCGGGGAAGCACATTGGATTGAGGTATCAATTTATTTTTCATTTCCATTCATGCAAGTGTGATATACACATGTTGGTAAGGGGTCATAGAATCTACTTGAGTGGAAACTCCTCATGTTCTCCATGCCAACTACGTAAGTGTGAATTTCAATTTCTCCAAAGAGTGTTTCAATTTCTGCAAGAGTGATTTCAATTTCTGCAAAGATTGTTTCAATTTTCGCAAGAGTGATTCCAATTTATGCAAGTATGTTTGAATTCCCTAACTATGAAGAGTACTTTTTTCCTGTTTCAAAAAAATGTTTTTGTTTAAGTTTTTCATTTTGATTTGGGTGTTGTAAGAATCCTTTTGCAACATGGTTTAACAATGAGTGTCATATTGGAAATACTCACTCAAATCCTGGCATATGTTGAGATTTCCTATTCTCTAGAAGAGGATATCTTGAAAATGATCAAAGATTCAAATACTCCTTGTTGTGGGTGGGAAATCCCTCCTACGGACTAGAATTAAGGGTTTTATCATGCATGTAGAAATGACCTAAAGTATCCTACTTTTTACCAACCTCCCAATCATAAACCCCATTATTCATATGCAAATACAAGGTTAAAGAGATTTTGTCACTGTACCTTACTTTCCATGTTTGATGTTCATCCCTTTAACTGTTGGTCGCTCCTTGACTACAAATTTCCTCCCAACATTGACCTGCATTCATAAAAGACAAACAAAGAAATCCACATGCATATGATCTATAAACTAATGGGTTAGATATTCTATCAAAATATAATCAAATTTAAATAATAACAATCTCATGTGGTGGGACGGAAAAAATACCTGTTTTATTAATCTCACAAGAGTAACCTTACAATGGTGAGATCGGCCACTGCTCCTTGAATCTAGTCCTTGGCTCCTCTTCAAATATGCTCCAACTACTTCTGTATATGTTTATATTCACACAATAGTTGCAAAAGGTTGGGCAAGGGGAATACTAAATCAGGTATAGTTTATTTGCTATGATTTTCCCTCTTCCAAATGGGATCCCTACCCCTTCTTTTATAGGCTAGAAAGGGCCAGGTATTTGGTTGAGTGATCGACTATGGGTGGTCAGTCGGTTTAGTTAACTTACCCAAAACTGCGTGTTTCATCTACAACTTTCCATTTTTTGTGTTTTTTAGGTATATGCAGGTTGTAATGGGTCATCCAGCATACACACGAGTGCAATAGTGGAGCAGGGCACGTATGCCTTCAAAAGGGAGTGTTTTTTAAGAATTTGTTCAATAGTGGCTTGGAAAAGAAGTCAAATGAGATGGCCTGATGCCAAGTAAGCATGTCTAGTGCAATATAGGGTTATAACAGATGCCCCCTAATGTGTGAGGTCAAAAGAGCATTTGATGGCCAAAATACATCATCAATCTTCACCAACGTACCAAACAAGTGAGCCCAACAACCAGAATTCCAGAGGTGCCATCTACAAAATAACAATTGTCTCACTAAGGCGGGAATACCCATGCTCGGAATGAAATAAAATCATGGCTACCAATTAAATACATTGTAGATCCATGTCATATAACTATATAAAGTGTATCCACAAGCAATACATAATGGATCTACATCTCGATATCAAAAGGATATGCATGCATAGTATCCATATTCAAGAAGCGAATAAGGCCTAATGGCTAGAGATGAGGCCTTCAAAGCTTGAGAAACAGCTTCAAAATATTCACAACTCGGGAAGGAGTGTAATATGATTGTACAACTTCACTTCCCAGAGGTATTTGATGACTTGTCAGGAACGAACTAGAGGATTTTGACGATCGGGTTGAAGGCTTCATGGATTTTGAACAAAGACTTGATTGGGATTTCGGGCATGGGGATAAGAGACAATCTGTAGATGGGGCCAACTCAAGATTGGTAATAACTTCCCTTGGACAATAGCATGGCATAAGATGAGACTCAGGTAGAATGATATTTTGACATAAGTTCACGATGCAGGAGGCACCACAAACTCTCCATATGTTTGGAAGAATAACCAAATGGAGGAGGACACAGCTCTATGTAGCGAGAACAACTTCCTAAGGTCATATTAAATCTCAGGGCTTGATGAACAAACAAAAGGATGTGCTTTGTTCAAGGGCAACTCATTGTGTTGCCAATAAAAATAAAATACTTTTCCCTTCCTCTTTTTGGGGAATATTTGATTTTTTTGTGTCTTTTTCAATAATTTTGGAAAGCTTGAAAAATAACAAAAGAATGCTACGTTACAAAGTAGGATTGGGTGTCATAGACATACTAGTTCCAAGTGCACAGAACACATGGATTCTCAGGGCAAAGGGACATATGCAGGAAAAGGACACTTGAGAAAAATCCTTCATAGGCCAAAGGTGTCAAGACACAGAGGAAAAGTGTTAAATGGCTTGTGTATAAGGCATGCTTCAAATGGTTCAGTTGAGGGAAACATGGAGCCGGCATTAGGCCAAAGATGTAGGTATGCAAACGCGATTAATAAGACACACAATGGTAACGTCCTTTGATGTAATTTTAACGAGCCCAGAGAAGGTAGGCTCGACGATTTTTCATATTTAGAGAGTCTGAAAAAACATAAAAGGAGACTCCACTAGGGTACCTTTTTCGATGATAGTCTAGTCAACTTGAAAAACGGGTAAACTAGCACCAACCAGATGTCTATTCAAAACCATTTTAACAAGTGTGAGAAAGACAAGATCACTCGACGATTTTTTCATTTTTAAGGAGTCTCAAAAGGCTTAACTATGGACTCTATCAAGAATGTTCTTCTGGACCAATTTAACATGTGTGAAAGAATAAGGTCACTCGACGATCTTTAAAATTTTAGGGAGTTTGAAAAGAGGTTAACTATGGATTCCGTGTGGGGTTCCTTTTTCGTAAATTTAGTCCCTCAGGCCCGAAAAAGGGTTAAAATCATACATGAGGATACTCTTCTAGGAAAGTGAGGCTCCTAGAGTATACCTTTGTTCGTACTGTTGACCATCCGGGCTGAAAAAGGGGTAAACTACCACCAGATAGACGTGACTTCAAATTTTAGTTTATCAAGCATGAAGGTCAACAAGATCGCTCGACAATATTTTCATTTTTAGAGGGTCTGAAAAGGGCTTAAAAGAAGACCCGTTATGTTTGGGAGTCCCAAGGATGATGACGCAGACCCCTCCCCAGACCCGCAGGTCAGGATCTGCACAGGATATTTTCTTTTCGGCCCCTGAGAGCTCGACTAGCTCTTTTATTTCCCTTTCGGGAAATCTACCCACAACAACACCTTGAGAGAATTCCTCCTTTATTTCGGGATATCGAACTTCGCGATTTCACGAATCCTGTGGTCAAGCACCTTACCTCTCTGACCTCCAAAACCCAAAATATTCAATCACTTGTCCCTTCCTGACATCAATTTCATCTTTTTAGCTTTCACAAATTTGGGAATTGCGATGTCGTGCAACTCTACTCCTCGACTCCCGAAATCCCGAAACTCAAAATTCCAAAATCCTGAAATCCCCCTTTTAAGGAGATCAACGGTTGTGAACTCTCCCTCGATCCAACGATCAGTGCTATTTCACGTATCGGGAGATCAATATGCCAAAGATCGAACTTTGTATCCTCTCCACCTTTTGGTCTCCAAAATCCCAAAATTCTGAAATGGTACGATGTCAATTTCAGCTTTTGGGAATTTGGGAGTTGCGATGTCATGAAACTCTACTCCTCAACTCCCGAAATCCCGAAACCCAAAATTCAAAAATGGTACTTCACCTTGTTGTTTCACAAACTCAATGGGAAGTCTCCTGTCCTTCCACGTGTCGCCTCCTCCTTGTTTCGGGTTTTCTCTCATGCTGTGTCCCGATCTCTCTCCCTCGAGACTTCCAAAACCCCGAACTCCAAAGTTCTGAAAACTTAAGCTTGTTTCTCCTTGTTGCTTTCCACAAATCTCGACAAGAAGCCTCCTTTCCTTCCATGTGTCACTTTCTCCTTGTTTCATATTTTCTTCTTCACTATATCCCGAACTCTTGTCCTTAGGACTTCCAAAACTCCGAACTCTGAAGTTTTGAAACTTAACTTGCTTCCACCAAGAAAACCTCCTTTTTGCATTTCGGGGATTTGATCGGCCAAGGATTTTGGCTTACACTTCAGACTTTCGAACCCCGAAATTACGAAATGGTCGATGACTTGAACAGATTGAAATCAACAGTCCACGTTGACTCTTCCTTTTGAAGGGAGGATCTATCCAATGCTTAACTCCCCTGCAACTTCCTTGGATCCTACGGTCCTCGCTATTTCATGGATTCTCCTCAAATAATTTCGATCGTCCAAATTTCTTCTTCAAAGATCTTCTTCTCTGAGTCAGCTCAGTAATCCTCCTCACAATGAATTGGCCCCTGCACAAGGACCAAAACCCCTCTTCTTCTCTTCACACCTTGAAGACGCTAACTCTCCTGAGCTTCCTTTCACTAACTCAAATCTCCTATGAGATTTCTGCACACACTCCTTGCGACACTCTTCAAATACGTCTAAGTATTTGAATCCTTTGACTCTGTGCAACTCCTTGTGATAGCAGTCTTCAACCCTCTCCTTGGTTAAAAAGTTATGAACTTCCAACCAGCCTGCACACACCTTGCACGACTTTTGTGCCTAAATTGCACTTCCGCGGGAAATGAGAACAACGATATCCCTCCTGAGCTTTCAGAGATGAACTCGGTACCCATCAACACACTCCTTGCAGATGCTCCACTGCACTCCTTGAAAGAACTTTGACTCAAGAAGAGAAACAATTGAAACTCATTTCCTTACTCTCTCAGACTTCAAATACCCAACATGAAATCATACATAGATAGCATAAATGATAAAAGAAAATGTACAACAGAAAGAGTAAAACAACCATGAGCATAACATTCAGCATGTATACGAAGGCATTAGAACACCATGAGACTGAATCAAAGCTTCATATATTAATCTCAAAACTTATGTACATGGGTTCTTCTACAAATCTCTCTGCTTCTTCTCCTCTATGCTCTCTTCTCAATTGATAATGTTGCTAATGTTACAAAATGATACAAGATGAGGGTGTCTATATTCGTTTTCCCTCCAACTCCTAAAACTATCTAATCTAGAATTTAAATCTACCTACTTACATTAACTACTTATAAATGCATCTACACCTTACATATGAGAGCGAATCGCTCAAGATCTATTTACAAAATGGAAGTACACACTCTCTTAACTATTACATTAATATCTATGCATCAAAAATTTCAAAACAATTCAAACATTTTCAACATGTGCCAAAAATGAAACGACGTTTGTCCCATGCTCGCTTGTTGTTGGTGATGCTCCTGCATCATACTCCCTCGCTTGAAAATTTTCATGAACTCCTATTCATGAGCTCTTGCACAGTCTGCCCGTGCTTTTGAATGTCTTCTTCACTCTCCCAGCTGGCATCTTCAACTGGATGTCCCTTCCATTTGACCAAGTATTCAAAATACTCTTTTCTCCTGGTCCTCTTGTTGTCTCTCTTGTCAAGTATACTCTCCATCTGTGGCTTTTCAGCTACAAGCATTTGTTTAGCCCACTAAACCTATGTCTGTTCACTTTCTACTCCTGCTTCTTCAGCTCTGTAAGGGTACAAATCTAAGATGTTGAATATCGTTGAAATTCCGATCCCATCGGGTAATTTGATCTCATATGCATTTGCCCCAAATTTCCTTAAGATCCTACATGGTCCAATCTTCTTCATTTTCAGTTTGTTATATGTTCCCCTTGGGAACCTTTCCTTCCTTAGATGTGAAAGAGTAAGATCACCAACTTCAAATTGAAGTTCTCTCTTTTGTTGATCTTCTCTGCGCTTATACTCTTGGCTCAAGTTCTGCAATCGCTCCTTCACTTGGCTGTGAAGTTCTTTCATTGCTTCTACAAAATCTTTTGCACTAACTCTTTTGGTTTCATTCTATTCTGAATCTTTCAATTCAGAAAATCCTCTTGGCTACATTCCATAAACAATATGAAATGGACTCTTCCTTGTGCTTCTATTGATCAAATCATTATAAGAAAATTCTGCCTGTGGCAGAATGTGATCCCATTGACTGTGATGTTCAGTCACTAGGCTCCTTAGTAAATCTCCCAAGCTTTTGTCCACAACTTCCATTTGCCCATCCGTCTAAGGATGATAAGCTAAGCTAAATGAGAAACTCATCCCTAGATTCTTCCATAAAGTCCTCCAGAAATGTCCCATGAACTTGGTGTCTCGATCGAAAACTATACTTCTTGGTAAGCTGTGAAGTCTAACAACTTCTTTGAAAAACAGGTTCGCAATGTGAGTTGTGTCACTGGTTTTATGACATGGTATAAAGTGTTCCATTTTTGAAAATGTGTCCACTACCACAAAGATTGAATCAAACCCTCTTTGTGTTCTTGGCAATCCCAACACAAAATCCATGCTTACTACATCCCATGGCCTCTCTAGTATGGGTAACGACTGATATAATCCTATGTTTTGTTTCCTTCCCTTTGTGTGCTGACAAATTCTACATCTGTCCACAAACCTTTTGACATTTGCTCTCATCCCTGGCCAAAAATACAAGCCATTCAACTTCAAGAATGTCTTATCATGACCAAAATGTCTGACCAATCCTCCACTGTGTTTCTCTTTCAGTAGATTCTCCCTCATGGAGCATTTTTGAATGCATAGTTGATTACCTATGAATAATAATCCATCCTAGATCATATATTCATCCCATTGACTTCTATCTCTAAGAACTGGATTCTCAGTTGCCTCATATGCCTCTTTGAAATTTGTATCATCCTTGTACATGTCCTTGAGATTATCAAAACCCAATGTTCTAACTCTGAACTCTTGCATAAGGAAACCTTTCCTACTCAAAGCATCAACAACTTTGTTAGCAGTTCTAGAAATATGTTTAATTACAAAAGTAAAATTCTACATATATTCAACCCATTTAACATGTCTTTGGTTCATCTTCTCCTGTTGAGTTACAAATTGTAAGGCATTATTATCACTATAAAAAATGAACTCTTTAGGGATCAAGTAGTGCCTCCACTTTTTCAGTGCCTATATGACCGCATAAAATTCTTTCTCATACGTGGAGTACTTCAGTTTCACTTCATTCAGTTTCTCATTGAAGTACACGATTGGCCTGTCATATTCACTTAAAACCACTCCAATTGCAAAACCACTAGCATCACACTTGACCTGAAACATCTTACTGAAATCTGGAAACACCAGAATTGGTTGTTCAGTAATTTTCTTTTTCAACAAATTGAAACTTTTCTCTGCTTCTTCTGTCCAGTGAAAAGATTTATGTATTTTCTTCACCGTGTCCATCATTGGTGCGCTAATTCCACTAAAATTCCTGATGAATTTTCTGTAGAAACTATCCAATCCATGAAAACTTCAAACTTCAAAGATACTCTTTGGTGATGGCCAATTCTTAATCATCCCCACATTATCTGGATCCATCTTCAACTTATCTGCAGAAATAACAAACCCCAAATAAATGAGCTCCGTCTTCATGAATGAGGATTTTTTCATATTTATCAGTAGCTTCTCTTTTTGTAGCCTCTGCATAATTGTAGCCAAATGTTTCAAGTGCTCTGCCTCTGTTTTATTGAAAATCAATATGTCGTCAAGGTACACAATGACGAATTTTCCAATGAAATCCTTCAGGACTTCATTCATCAATCTCATCAAGGTACTTGGCACATTTGTTAAGCCAAATGACATAACAAGCCATTCATACAACCCTTCATTAGTCTTGAAGGTTGTCTTCCATTCATCACCTTCTCTCATACGAATTTGATGATAACCACTTTTTAAATCAATATTCGAAAAAAAAATTGCTCCACTCAAACAATCCATCAAATCATCCATCCTTGGCAATGGAAATCTATACTTGATGGTAATCTTGCTAATTTCTCTTGAGTCTGTACACATCCTCCAACCTCCATCTTTCTTTGGACTGAGCACTATTGGAACAACACATGGACTCAAGCTTTCTCTAACCAACCCTTTGTCCATTAAATGTTGGACCTGTCTTTTGACCTCTTCATTCTCCTACGGCATCAATCTGTACGCTGCTTTGTTTGGTAAAATGGCTCCAGGTATAATATCAATGTGATGACTTATACTTCTGATCAGTGGCAACGAACGAGGTAGTTCGTCCACTACTATATCAGCAAATTCCTCCAGTAACTTCTGGATTTCATCTTGTAAATCATCCACCCTCGTATTGGTTAAAACAATTCTAGGCTTTCTAACCATGATGAATTGTGGATCTTCCTTCTTCTTAACCTCCTTAAGAAGTTCCTTCCCACTCATGATAAGTACAGTGTTGCTTACTTGAGGTTTCTCCTCTTTGTCCTTAATCGACAACAACATGTGAGTTCTCCCATTCTTCTCTACGGTGTATGTGTTCTTTCTCCCATCATGAACCACATTCCTTTCATATTGCCACGGTTTACCCAGCAATAGATGACAAACATCCATGGGAATGACATCACACAATATCTTATCGTTATATCCTCCTATTCTAAATTCAACTAAACATTGTTTAGTGACATTTACCTGATGTCCTTTTTGTAGCCATGAAACTCTATATGGACTTGGGTGTTCAATAGTCTCCAATTCCATCTTTTCTACCATCTCCATAGAAACGAGATTGTCTATGCTACCACTATCCACGATGACCTTGCATACCCTATCTTTGGTCTTGCAAGCAGTCTGAAAAAGATTGTTCCTTTGCACTAGATTCTCTGCCTCCTTTTTTGGCGTTAAGAGAACCTTCCTCATCACTAGTGATCTTCTACCTTCAGCATCCTCTGCTTCAACATTCTGCCATTGTGCTTCAGCGATGTGAGTCTCACCACCTTCTTTTTTCTTATCTGGACATTCGTAATATTTGTGTCCATTATTTCCACATGTGAATCATTTTGTTACTCCACCTATGCCTCTTCCTCTTCCTCTAGCGCGAGGAAAAGTGTTGTTATCAGCATACTGTCCTTTATGTTTGGCATAGTGTCCTCTCTGTGAGCTTCCACCTCTCTTAGTTTGAGGTTGAGGTTTCTTCCACTCTTCCTTAGGCTTCTGATTCTTTTCTTGGACAATTGTTTTGCCTCTGGGATGACTTTTGCCTCGACCTCTTTGACCCTCCTTTTGGCTCAACTTCTCTTCTTCCTTTAGAGCCATATGATAAGCATCTTCCACCGTTCAGATGGTCATCATGCTCATCTCATCTTGAATTTCATATCGCATACCATTCATGTACCTAGAAACCTTTTCATCATCGCTTTCCCGATGACCTTCTCTAATTTTCAACCTGTAGAATTCTTCAGTGTACTCCTTCACTGACATCATCTTCTATCTCAAATTTTGCATTCTTCGAAATAGATTAATTTGATAATCCTTGGGTATGAATTTTGATTTCATCTTCACAATCATTCTATCCCAACTCTTGATTTTTTTCTTGCCTTTGCGGCATTTGTTAGCTTGTAGTTCATCCCACCACAATGATGCATGTCCTTTAAGTCTTTTGATAGCATGTTTGACCTTTTTTCCTTCCTCGACATCTTCATAGTCAAAATACGTGTCCAGAGCTATAATCCAGTCTAGAATCTCTTCAACATCTAGGTTTCCCTCATATACCGGAATGTCCATTTTTTCCCTGGAACCCATCCTTGCAACAACCCTGAGTAGGTGTTCATTTGTTGCAACTTCTTCTCCTTCATGTTTGGCTTCATTTTCACTTTCGACATCACTGAGATCTCCAACATCGACTGCGTGCCTCTGTGCTATTTCCATAGCATCCATCCTAGCATGTAAGTCACGCACATATTACTACTGCATTTGGGTCAAATTCTGACGGCGCGTTCGACGCAATTGCCACTTTCTATTGTCGGAAGACCGACAAACCTCGAGCCCCCTCAAACGTCATTTCACATGACGTCATTTTTTCGACGACCTAGTTTTCGTCTATATTGCGACGTTTCAAATGTGGCAAGAGAGACGTTGCAAACGTGGCAAGAGATACATTGCAAACATGGCAAGACCGACGTTTCAAACGTGGAAAGAGAGGTGTTGCAAACGTGGCAAGACTGACGTTTCAAATGTGGCAAGAGAGACATTGCAAACGTGGCAAGAGAGACGTTACAAACGTGGCAAGACCGACGTTTCAAACGTGGCAAGTGAGATGTTGCAAACATGGCAAGTGAGACGTTTCAGACGTGGAAAGAGAGATGCTTCAAAGGTGGCAAGACCGACATTTCAAACGTGGCAAGAGAGACGTTTCAAAGGTGGCAAGAGAGATGTTATGAAGGTGGCAAGACCGATGTGATGAGGTATTAGCTCTGATGTGGTTGCTATGGGAGCAACACTCTTGAACATCGCAAGAACGACGTCCATCAGGTGGCAACAGTGATGGCCAGGAGTTACTAGCTCTTACGTGGTTTCTATGGGAGCGACAATCTTGGAGGTGGAAAGAGAGACGTCTTGGACATGGAAATAGCGATGGGAAGAGAGTGAAAGACGTCACAATTGCCACCTTTGTGTAGGTATTTAACAAAAAATAATACAATACCAATATCAATACCTAATAGTCATTCCAAGCCCAAAGGAGGAGTAAGTCATATAGGTGTCAGCTAGTGACAACATACATGGAAATTTCTTCCTGCTTCATTAACATTTTCTTCAAAATTAAATTTACAACAACGAAAAGACAAAACTTATTTGCAACCTTCAGTGCACACTTTAGCTTCAGTCACTTCAACATCCATGCTATCTTTCCTTTCACTCTCAAGCCATGTGGGAGATTGCATCTCCATTTCATTTAAGTTCAAAGCTTCATCATCATTTATGACAACAATTTATTCATAAGGATGTTCTTTGAATTCAGCCAAATGATGCAGAACAGGAGGCACACATTCACTCAACAATTCTGATACATA
>ML783242.1:970105-989823 GCA_009831015.1 Picea engelmannii | reverse complement strand
TTGAGGATTAATCATGTCGGTAATTGTATAAGGACCAAATCCCCTTTTGTGGATTGGTCATCGGACAATTACAAAGGGAAGAATAAGAAGTCGGCCCCAACAGTTATAATGGAAGACCCATAATTAATTAAAGGTGGGTTTACTCAGCCAGAGTGAGAGGTCGGCCCTGCCAGATGGTGACCTTTCACACGAGCCAGGTTGATATAAACAAGAGGCTAGCGCCTCACTTCTTAGACACACTCACTTGCTCATTCTCTTATGAGGCAAGTTGAAATTAGAAGTTGGAGAGAGGAGAAGAAGAGTGGCACATCTCTTGGGAGGAATTTCTGTATTGGTTTGAGTTATCTCTTGAACATTGTATAAGCCATTTATGATAAGGAAGTTTTTGCTGGGTTTTATTCCCCTAGAGGGTTTCCCAGGATAAATGTTGTGTCTCTTGTGTTTCCTTTAATGTTGCGTCCTTACGCGACCTCATGTTTATCCCCTATGTTAGAGGGGGGTCCCAAATAAATTTTACGATACTGGACTTCTGACACTGCCTAACACAAACTCTTATGTTTTTTTTTCATCCTTTAAGAGTTTCCTCTCCAATCCTAAATCAAGGCTCTAGCCTAGACTAGTTGATGGACCCGACAAAACATAAAGTCTAGTTTATTTTAATTAATCATTAATTTTTTGGGCTTGTCTTAAGTCAAAGGTTATGAAATTGAAACTAATGATGTTTTGAGAGACGAAAGAGAATATAAATAACAATCTAGAAACAAAATAACTTCTTCTTGACAAATTCAGATTTCCTCTTTTTAAAAAATTTTAAACCAACTTTTCAAACTTTTTCTTTCTAAGATATTTTAACTAAAAAATCAAAACAAGCATTCACTTGACTATGAAATACTTATTTTCCTAAGTCAATTATCCAACAACTTATGAAAAAAATATTTTTCCTATTGATTAATGCAAACAACCAACTCTTTAACCAAACCATGAAGTAAAAAAAAAAATTGTGTTTTTTTTATTGTGCTTCAAAAACAAGAAAATTTAAAACAGTATGTCTTCTTCTTTTCTAAAGAAGAAAAGTGAAAAAATAAGAACAAGACAAGGCCAAAAAGGAATTCTGGCCAACCACAGACCATGGGGAGTTACTAACAACCAAAAAGGCAGATCAGACTGACTCACTATCTCATAAAAAAAACCTAGTAAAGGAAGAAAACTTTCAAATGAAAAAGAAAGCTATACTGGCACACAACCTAGACTGAAACTACTATGACAGATACCAAAAAGACACAAGAAAAAACCTATGAAGAAAAAAAAAAAAAAAACTTGACAGGGAAGAGGATGACTACCTCCTCAAAATTTTCAAGCCAGGCATGCAGCCGTCACTTCAACAGACAGTGTATGCACACGGGTTGCCCAAAGACAAGATGTGTAAGCATGTGTGTATGACTACTACAGGCCGTGTGTGCCCCTATTTTTCCTCAAAATAAGAAATACAAGCAGATAAGATCAGTAAGGGAGTACTATTATTGAATACCATAACCCCTTAAAGGTACAGAACCTCACTCTAACACAAAAAAAATGCAAGGAAATATGAGAAAACAAAGCTAATATGAGGTTATACCTAGGCTATAGACTGTAACAATAGAAAATAGGACTAGATCCAAAAAAACCCTGAGAAGGATCACTTCTGACAGGGGAGAGGATGATTGCCTGTTTTTGAAAGAAAAAAAATTTTATGGACTCATACACGCGACTGATCTTTCAGCAACAAGCGTATGCATGCATGTTGTATGAATTCAGGGAGTGTGTATACACAGGCAGACCTTCTGCAAGCCACATATGCCTCTATGGCTTCCTTAAAAAAGAAAAAAAAGTTAGGTGAAGGAAGGAGGGAGTACTGATATGGAAGATTAGAATCCGTACTAGCTCAGACTTTTGCAGAAACTCAGAAAAAAGGTAGTAAACCCAATTAAAAATACCCAACAAGTACCCCCCCAAACCCTAGATATTTTCCCAATATGGTCGCCAATTCTATTGTGGGTGGGAAATCCCCCCTATGGACTAGCATTAAGGGTTTTATCATGCATGTAGAAATGACCTAAAGTCACCTACTTTTTACCAACATCCCAATCATAAACTCAATTATTCATATGAAAATACAGGGTTAAAGAGATCTGGTCACTGTACCTTAGTTTTCGTGTTTGATGTCGATCCCTTTAATGCTTGGTCACTCCTCAACCGTAAATCTCCTCCCAACGATGAACTATATTCATAAAAGACAAACAAAGAACTCCACATGCATATGATCTATAAACTAATGGGTTAGATATTCTATCAAAATATAATCAAATTTAAATACTGACAATCTCATGTGGTGGGATGAGAAAAGTACTTCTATTATTAATCTCACAAGTTTAAACTTTCAATGGCGAGATCGGCCACTGCTCCTCAAATCTGGTCCTAGGTTCCTCTTCAACTATGCTCCAAATACTTATGTATATGCTTCTCTTCACATAATATTTGCAAAAGGTTGGGGCAAGGGGAATACTAAATCGGGTATAGTTTATTTTCTATGATTTTCCCTCATCCAAATGGGGCCCCTACCCCTTCTTTTATAGGCTATAAAGGACTAGGTATTTGGTCGAGTGACCGACTATGGGTGGTCAATCGGTTTAGTTAACTTACCCAAAACTGTGTGTTCTGTCTGCAACTTTCCATTTTTTGTGCTTTTTAGGTATACGCGGGTTGTAGTGGGTCAGCCAGCGTACACACGCATGTAGTAGTGGAGCAGGGCACATATGCCTTCAAAAAGGAGTGTTTTTTAAGAATTTGTTCAGTATTGGCTTGGAAAAGAAGTCAAATGAGATGGTATGATGCTAGGTAAGCATGTCTGGTGCAATTTAAGGTTATAACACTCCTCCAAAAACAATTCAAGATCCAACATCTGAAGACTCTTATGCATCTGATGATGAACAATTGATCAAATAGGAGATGAAGGAAGATGAAGAGGAGTTACATCATGATCTGAGCGAGGAACATTGCGCCTATGAAAACCTTATTGAGAAATGGTTCCAAGTAAGTACTCGATTAGAAAAAAAATCATTTTGGTTTTTATTCAGTTAAATCACAGTCACAAAATTCAATTTGTTCATTTTTGTATATTTCTGTTTTTCATGCGTAAAAATGAAAATGAACAGAGTTTTACTACTGTTACGTGAATGGATCCACTGGAAGTTTAATTACACGTAACTAATTTTTCATTCTAATTAGCATAGAGTAGGTAGGATTTTATTTTCAGTTTTTGCTTTCACTTAGAATAAGTATGCTCTCCTCGAAAAAAAGGGATTATAATAAGTATGCGTGATCTCGAGGATTCTAATTAGGTAGGATTCTAATAAGTATGTGCGATCACGAGGATAAAAAAAATAGGGATGATTTAGAGTGATTTCAGGAATAATTTTGATTTTTGACAATAAAAACAACTGCCTAATCTATTTTTCATCTCCAATTTTTAATGCGGTTGCCCCATTTGCTAAGAAAAAAAAATATTAAAAATTTTAACTCGAATTGTTTTTTTTGCACGTTCATCTTGGACCTGCAAATAAAAAAATCAATAAAACATTAGGTGAATAAAACTGATCTTTTTCATGCTGAAACAGTCGCTGAAGTTTCCCCATCCAGTATGATCGAACTACAGAAGCTAGCATGGAAAAGAATTCAGATCTGATTTATCGCTTGTCTGTATTTTCTTATGAGAGTCCCATCGTACCATGACAAAGCACAACCTATGACAGAAACAAAAATGTCATGGCATATATTTACATATTGAAGAGTTGTGGATGATAGGCATGTTGTTGCATGACTATAGTAGGTTTGAAAACTTCATTTGTGATTCTATATTTGAGAGACAATAACTTAATGAACCTGAATCACATCATATATTTCCTTGTTATGCCTTAGATTTTCACATATCAAAGCCTAGAGACACAACACATATATGATTTTTATTTTTTTTCAAGATGTATTAATTTTCGTCTATTGTCTCAAGGATTAGGATTAAACATCATCAGAACAAGTTGACCGATGATTCTGGATTTGGAGCTTATGACCTACGCCTAATCACCCTCTTCCCACCTACTTTGAACTTACCACAAAGAATATAACCAACGCTTTTCTTTATTAAAGCTTGAAAGAGGAGGAACGAATGGATCCCTCGTATAGTACCCCTTACTAAGTGGAGGTGTTCCCCTTCCATCTGAAAGTCCTTGTAAAACATACCCATCCTCTCTTGATGAACTAGTGCAAGACGATATGCTATCCTTTGTTGGAAGGTGGGATATATTCTCTTTCTTCTTGTATTTCTTTAATTTCAATCTTAAATAGAATTGGAGACTTATTCTCTTTCGCCCAGCTAAGTAAGTCCTCTTTGAAAATAATGGCGACAACCTTACCCTAAGGCTATCACGTCGATGAGTCTATTCTTGGAATGAGTTGAGGTTCTGCTTCAAGATAATAAATTCCCCTCTTGTAATTCATTTTACTTCTTAAGACATTTTATTAGAATCCAGTTCTCAAAAGATTCCATTATTTTGAAGATCACAAAGAAAATTTAAAGAATATCAAGCCTGTGGAGAATGTATAAGCAGGGGAAAACAAAGATCTATTGTATTACGAGATGTAACAGTGAAAACACTTCTCAGTTCTCCTCTTCTTATGAGTTTGACACATCATTTTAAAATTTGAAATTGTGAATTTCATAGAAATGGATTTCCTTGTCATTTGTATATGCAATTAGAAAATGAATGTGTTACCGAGGCTCATGTTTTGCAAGGACGCAACTCTCTGTTGCTCAAATGTATAAAGATATCATTTAATACAACAAAATTGATGAGGCTTATATTTTGGCATAACTTCCATATACTTGAAGAAATTTTTATACAGCTCGAACAATATTGTTTTTAAAGCTTTGAAACAAGATGCCAAGGAATGTTGAAATGTCGACTTTGATTTTGTGACTATGTTTTCCTTTAGCATAATTTTGCATTTTTTTTATTTGGTGTGTATTATCAAAATAAAACAAACACCATAAAAATTACAAAATCATGAAAAACAAGAAAAAAAACATTATAAATTATAAAAATCAAAATATTACATAATACATAAACATTGTAAAACTCCAAAAATTGCAAATGGACTTTTTTATAATTCCTGAAAACAATATCAAAACATGTTTTTACGGTTTTACGCTAAGTTGTTTCTTGAAGTCACTTTAGCAAGCAATCAACGACAAGCGCGCAATGACAACATGTACAAACATGCAATTTATTTTTACTTTTCCCCATTTGTAATTCTTTCTGTATGTTATGTTTTTCTTTGAAATTCTCACATGCTTTCATGCAGGATTTGTACTAAAAAAAATTTTCAGGTGCGCAGACGATCATTTCTTGTGCTAAAGTGATTTTTTCCGAATCACAATTTTTCCTTTTTAGTGAAAAACATGATTTGTTGACAACTTGAAGGAGTTGATTCTTATTGCACATATCATGACGTTTTTTGTTACACAACGACCATTCATAAAACCATTTCTCCTTATGAATTATTTCTTCCCATTTCTCCTTCAAAGTAGATTGGTCATCCCTGTGTTAAAGACCATCTTCCATTGAATTATCCTTCATGACTTTCCACACACCTATCTTTCTGAGTCAGATACATCTTTTTATCTTTTTATTTCATTTTGTCTTGTCAATAAAACTATCCAACTCCCTTTCCATGACTACATTGCCTTTCCATAAACTTTTTTGCTACGAAGATCTTTATTATAGTCCTACCAATCGTTTTATCAAAACTCATGTTGACTGATGTGGGATTCCTTAAGGGCCACCTTTCAACAAGTCTTTCCCCATCAACCTCAATACCTTATCTAGGATATATAATAGAGTTACTTTTGAGTACCTGGAGGCTTACATGCCTTAATGGAAAGCTCTCTCACTGACAATCATGGGAATACATCATTGTCCCTTGATTGTTAGATCTTGCAAGTGGCTCGATATCAACAAATATATTTGCACTTCGCAAGATGTACTCAGGTACCTTGGCACTCATTGACATCAATGGTGGGTTTTCCTCGCATTGGTTAACAACATGCATCAATGGATGGTAATACAATGACTTATCTTCATGCTCGACATCGACACATTCATTCGCATGGCTAGAATTGTACCATTGGGTTTGTAGCAGGTGAAGACTATTCACTTTTTCTTGACTCCCTCAGCAATTACAGTATCATGACCTCAGCTATATGAGAGTATTATAGTTCCACCTTCATACTTCTTATTTTCCATGATTCATCAGTAGCAGTTCAAATTCCTCCACTTCACATTCTCTGATCCAATAGTTACAACAATTGCAGCTACAACATTCGTAGTTACATTTTCATGATCCTGCAATAGTGACTTCTTCCATGCTCTAGTAGTCGCATCAGCCATATTCCTATTTCATAGTTCATCAACATTTTGGGTAAGTGGCGGTATGTTATTTTCTAAACTTTAATCATGTAATTCCTCAACGGCTAGCAATGAATAATTTGGAAAATTCCCTCACAAAGCTCCATTTCCTTTTCACTTCTATGACCCATGTCAAGTTTCATGTAGACATGAAACCAAATTGGTCGGGGGTTAGGGGAATTTATTCACTATCATCACTCCATTTTTGCACTACCATAATTCCATTTTTCGTCTCATTTACCATTTACCAACATTTTTTTTCCAACAATATTTTGTTGCACTTTGCTTCATAAGCATTGATATACATATTGGCATGATTCACAAATATGAAAAAGGGATTTCTTATACTCAATGATGTTTCCTTATGCACATTGATAGCTTATCTTTTCCAGTAAGTATATGGGTAAACTATTATCATAACAAAAAGAGAACAAATAATGAAATGAATGTTGTTAACACAAGAACCAACATTCTTTATACTCATGGTTGTGTTGTCACACAAGAACCAACCATAAGAAAATGTTAGTTTTTACTCATGAAATTCCCATCCTAGAAACATTCATTATCATCACTCAAAGTTGAAATTCAAATGCCAAAATTTTTATTGAGAAGATCCATGCACAGTTGCATGCGTACATGCAACAAGTTCAGTTGGGGGCTATGTTGGGACTCATAAATGTCATATTTTCATCCACCTTTCCCTTCATCATTCTTCACATTTCATCGCCCCATTAACCTTTCATGATATCATTTTCATAAATATATTTGGGTTTCATATTATTATTTTCCACTTTATTCATTTTAGTATTAAAAAGGAATTTGTGATCAAATATTAGAAAATCGACATGTTTTCATATATATCTCAAAAATGAGTGAGCTTTGTAATGTGTAGGAATATGTAGGATTAATTCAAAAATAATTCTTGAATATCTCCTCCACCATTTCAAGGAGATAGTTATTCAAAGCCTATTCCAAGGAGAAGATCATGGAGATGTGGTTGGAATATCTTATCCAATATATATGAGAGATATGTGTGAGGATTTGAAGGGATTATATTTTGTAATAATGGGAAATTGGTTGAGAGAAAAGTGGATCTATAATTATGAGATGATTATCTTCTTTTCAAAGCTCTAATGTATAAAAGAGAGTTCTCTCTCTTCATGAGGGAGTAGTCAATAGGAGGAGAAAGTAATTAGTCATTTCTTGGTTAGTTTCTTGACTTCATTATTTTTTCATTTGATCATTGTGAGATTGATTTACTATTAGTGTGAGCTCACATGTTTCGTCTTGTTTCTCTTCAAATGTTTTTTTCCTTTAATGAAATTTTCCATTTCAAGTTAATTTCATTTATGCAATTCATTTCAGTCGTTTGTTTCAACATCCTGCATTAGATTAATGATTCAATTCCAGTTGTATATTGGACATTAGATTAGGTTAAATAAGCTTCAATCTTACATATAATATGTGTGTGCTTCGTAAGTATACAAACCTCAGATTGACAAATTAAATAGTTGGGCAAGTAATACAATGCAATTAATACAACATCAGTTTGACCCAACGAAACAATTGTTGTTCCCTTCGTAAGATTGTTGTTCCCTTTGCAGGTAGTGTCGTTCATTTGAACAAAACAACTGCATGTCAAAGATAGCATATGTTTTATATCAGGAGGATGAGGTATTGAAAACAGAAGGTAAGAACCTATGTAGGAAACAAGTAAAATGCTCATGCCAATGCCTACCTTTGGTTGATGCATAGAGGTTATATAGGTTCACAGACTTTGATGACATTCTTGAAAGAGAATAAAAATCTTCGGTTGATAAATTAATGTCAGACTAAGGATGTTTTTAGGACATATTTAGAGCCCAACATCATCACTCATCCATAATTTTGTCTTTCACGTCTCTTCTCAAACATATGAAAGCATGATTTCCATTCCTTTGATTTTTGTGGCTAGGATGATAATAGGGCACAGATTGTTGTGTTGGTTGATCAGAGGAAGTAGGATTAGGTTCATCTTCACTTACATGAGTAGAAAAACTCAATATATCAACAACAATGTTATATGTAACAACATGCTGAAATTGTGGCATATGAGGAACAAACAACTCATCAATATATTCAACACATTGAATAGTAGGTTTCTCTTCTAAAAAACTAGTTTGAACTCCTCCCGCAACCAATAAAACTTCCCTAGTTGTTGGAAGGTCAATTGTAGGTGGGGAGGCAAAGATAGAATCATATCCAAGACCAATATTAATGAATAGATACGTTTGAAAATTTATATTATAATCTAAAGTTTCAACACTCTTTTTAAACTTTGACTCAATAGTTATTTCTTTAGTTCCTTTCTTAAGGAAACAATTTAAAATGTTATCTCTTCGCAATTTTCTTCCCTTTTCTTTAGTCGGATTCTCACAACTTCTTATATCCTTCTTACCTCTTCTAACTGAAATTTTAGGCTTGTAATACTATTTTCTAATTCTTCAAGGCTTTGCGACATTTTGGCTTTTGAATAATTATCCTCTTTTTCATATTTTTGCAGCTGCTCTTTTTGTTTCAAATTATTTTTCCTCATCTTCTTTATTTTTCTTAAGGAACATATGAGTTCTTATTCAAGATCCAATTCTCTATCTCTCTTATCATTTTCCTCTTCTTATGAATCCATCATTTCTTTGTCTTCATCAATCTTTGTTTCAATTTCCATAAAGAGATTTTCCTCTCTATAACTATTAGAACTACTTTTGTTGGATTACTGAGAGAAGGGGGTGAATCAGTAATAGAGAAACTTAATCATTTTTCACCATAAAATTCAAGTGTTATATCAATATAGAATTATCATCCAATAGTTGCAGAGTAAATAAACAATGAACAAATGACCAATCACACACATACACGGTACACTAGTGTTTTACATGGAAACCCAAAGTGGGAGAAAACCACATAATGCTTTTTATTATATATCTTTAAGGATTACATTCATTGGATGCAACAACATCCTTTGTTTTCCAGCTGCAACTGGAAGGAGGCTCCAACCTCCTAGTTTCTTAGGCTACAACCTAAGGGAAGCCAACTCCCCAATTCTCTGGCTACAACCAGAAGGAGGCTACAACCCCCTATGTTCTCAGGATACAACAAGAAGGTGGATACAACCAACTGTCCTTGGCATGTCCAACCACCCTGACGTAGAAGTATAATGATCGAATCACTGTCACACTATCACTGTGAGATATACTGCTATAAACCTGTACCAATCAGACTGCACCAAACAACATGTACCAATAACCTGAATATGCATCAACCATGCATCAACCTGTACCTCAACCTGTAATCAACATGTACCATAAACAAGTGCATCAACCATGCACCAACTTGTAACTGAACCTGTACCATGAACAAGTGCATCAACCATGCACCAAACCTATACAAATAACATGTCACAACATGTCCAAACAACCTATCACAATAACATGTCTCATCAATATTATCAACCAAATCGGATCTACTCACCAAGATAAATCACCAATACAACTCTCAAAGATGTCCATCAACCAAGCATAACACAACAACTCATAATCATCACCAAGATCAATATGTTCTTCTAATAATATACCAATACAAGTATGCTACATCATCCGTAAACCATGTGTCAACAATACTAATAACAAGTGCCTCCAACCATGTACCAATCATGTATCAACTACTCATCAATATGTACCAACATGATCAACTATACACCTCGTGTATGTGCCAACTCATCAACTACGTGTCTCAACCATGTATGCAACATGTACCTCAACTAAAATCCCTCATAAATTTCATCATCCAAATATGATTTGTAACTTTGTAATATAATTGTTTTATATGATCACATACCTACAAACCTTCCCTAGCTTTAACAACAAGAGAGTAGCATTTTCATCAAACTTTACTTTAGTCTCACATGACTAGTTTTGGATTAGTCAACAACCCTAACTTGAAATAATCATAACTATGTACCTATAATGAATAAATATCTAAAAATGGTACACAACGTTCTTCAGTGTCTTTTATGCAATTCCTCCAGATTTCACTACTTGGAATCTCTCAGAAAAGGAGTTATAGAAAAAATGGCATACCTTGTTGAATTTTGGCTTATTCTAGAGAGAGAACTTCTAGAGCATGCCCCGCACATAATATTTGTTGTATGGATAGAAAAAGTGTACAAATAATACTATAGACTATACTATAACCAACACATTTTGACTTACTAAAATTGGATCTGTTATGAAAACGTTATGATGTTTTTACCGGAAACATTTGTTTTAGACTATTTTTAGGACTAGCCACAAACCCTATTTTCCACGGAGTGTAAATCCAAACATACAACGACCCACAAGATGAAATTCGTACCATAGCTACTTGGATATGTTTCCTCAATGGAATCTCAATTTCACGGTCTGAATCTTTCTATAAAACAAGTTATTGTGAAAATGGTGAGATTACCTGTAAATAACATACCTTAGAAAGCATCATCAAAAGAATTTGTCCTCCCTTGAATTTTGGCCTTCTTTACTTCACCTTCCCTCTGAAATTTGGCTTAGATATCCTTTGGTTACCTCAGTCACCTGTAGATATTCATAATGCTCAAGTGTGATAAAAATGAGAGAGCTTTGTCTCTTATTTATACTCTCCAAGTAGATTCCTTAGAAGCATCTTCTAGGTCACTTTTCCCACATAGCCACTTTGTCCACATAGTCACCTATGTCCAACTTTTCCCAATTTTCCACTTGTCCATGTATCCAATAGCCACTTGACCACTTAACCCATTTTCCTCATTTTATGGTTAACCTTCTTATAACCACTTTCCATAATTAGAAAGTTCTCCATTTACTTTATTATTTAAATAATCCTCCTTGACTTTTTCACTTCACTTTATTATTTAAATAATCCTCTTTGACTTTGTCACTTCACTTTATTATTTAAATAATCCTCTTTGACTTTGTCACTTCCCTTAATTATTTAAATAATCATTTTTTACTTTGTAACGTCAATTTATTATTTAAATAATATCTTATTTGCAATAACTTTGACTACTTTGACCTTTTGGGGCTTCTAGATGACTCATGAGGGTTCTCCAACTTCACATGGCCATAACTCTCTAACCGTGAGGATTTATGTGGCGTTCCACATACCACCAGAAATGGCATGACATGTACTATCCATATAGAATAGTCTTACTTGCAAATATATCAAAACACATAATTTGCTACCATAATTTTTTCAAGGGCTGACATCAATGACAACCAACCCAATTAACCAACAATATCCCCCTTTGGCATTGATGACAAAACTATGATGCAATACTGAAATCATATCACTCATTCTCCCCCTGGAACCATGCATGCATCTTTGTGACCAATGCTCCCCCTGGAACCATGCCTCTATCCTCTACATCTGATAAATATCTCCCCCTTTGTCATCAATGTAAAAGGTATCTTTCCATTTGGAGTTGCTCCCCCTAACTGACTTGTCTGATCTCCCAACCCGAACTGTCCTCTTTATGGTTCTTCCTCCTGTACATATAATACATATAAGATAATTATTCAAAAGAATTCATTTTGGAGTATAAATAACTCTGAGTATTTGGTGAAGATACTCAAAGGCTTCTAGTGGAAGTGGTTTTGTAAAGATGTTTTCCACTTGTTCTTTTTTTCCCACATATTCAACTCTGATGTTCTTTTCTGCAACCTGTTCCCGTAGAAAGTGATACTTGATTGAAATGTTCTTCATCTTGGAGTGCATCACCAGGTTCTTTGAGATATTGATGGCGCTTATATTATCACAATATATTTGAATGGGCTCATCATACTCAACCTATATATCTGTCAGAGTTTGTTTCATATATATAACATGTGTACAACATGTTGTTGTTGCAATATACTCTACCTCGGTTGTATATAAATATAATGATGATTGTTTCTTTCTTATCCATGATACTAAACACTCACCCAAGTATAACGTTGCTCCACTAGTGCTTCGATGATCATCAATGCAACCTGCCCAATCTGCATTTGTGTAGGAAATAAGTGATAGATCCTTTCCTTTTGGATACCATAATCCAAACTATTTTTTTCCTTTGAGATATCTAAAAATCCTCTTCACTACTAATACATGTGATTCCTTTGGTGCTTCTTGAAATCGTGCCACCTTTCCAACTGCCTAAATTACATCTGGTCTGGATGTTTTCACATATAGTAGGCTAGCAATAATTGACCTATATTTCCTATGATCTTTAAACTTTGAATCATCATCTTTACTCAACTTGCAACTGGTTTTCATGGGAGTGATAATTGGTTTGCAATCTTTCATACCAAACCTCTTTATCATTTCTCTGATATACTTGGTTTGAGAAATAAAAATTCCTTGATTGCTTTGATGTATCTGAAGACCTATAAAGGAGGATAGTTCTCCAAGTAATGACATTTCAAATTCATTATGCATGTCCTTTGCAAATTTCTGTCTTAACCTGTCATTATTACTTCCAAAAACAATACCATCACCATAAATTTCAATTAATAAAATACTACCTTGAGTTACCTTGATATAGAGGTTTTTATCTGCGCTTCCTTTCCATAGTTCGTAGGGAGTTTTTCATTGTTGTTTCTAAGCATGACTATATTTTTAATGTGAATTGTTGTATGCACTACATGTGTCCAAAAAATGTTTGTGAATTGGAATCCATTAACATTGTTCGATCCATTTCCTATGTAATTATCATCCATTATGATAATGTTCCTTTGTCTCTGAATTACTCTCTGAACCAATCTATGAATACATGCTCTCGTCCACTGTCATATATCTGTCCAAACATGCTAAGTATTCTTACGAATCCATCTCTCTCCATAATGCTGACCCATTTATCACTATACTATCATGAAGTCTTGATTAATCTATCAAACTGTAATTCTTCTAATTGACTTCTCTGGATCTTTCTTCTCAAAATATGTAAGTTTCTTGAAGGATGGTTTTTTGGTCTATCACAGCTATTGCATAGAATCCCCCTGTCTAATATTCATATTACCTGGGAGTCTCTAAGTCGGATGGCTCAGAACAATTCATGCTCTAATGTGTATTCATCGTCATCTTGATTAGTAGATTCATCATCATCTTCATTGGTAGATTCATCATCTCTCCGAGCTCTGACTTCTTTCTTTTTGTCTGTGGATTCATCTTTCACTACAATGCATGAAAGTACAATCTCTTGAACATTTTCCTTATTTACATGTCCTTCTTTTTTTTCAGTTATTTTCCAAACCTTTTTGTATCTGACATCTTTCTTTTTCTCTGTAGAATTTTCTTCATCTTGTTTTATTGCGAATCTTGTGATCTCGAGGACCTGGTCTTTGTCCACCTGTTTCGTGTTTTCTTATCCACACTTTCTTACATCTGATATCAATGTTCTCTATCATGGAAGTATCGATCATACTTTTACAATCACTAGTTATGTGTCCATAGTTATGACAATTGTAACATTCAATGTTACGTGGGGCCACATATGCACTTCTTTCTTGAACATTCTTTTATAATCCCTGCAATTTGCAACCTTATGTCAGAAATTAGTACAGTAAAAAAAATGACCATAAAAGAAATTTGTATACCTGGGAGTGAATGATCTTCTTTGTGGTGTAGTCCTTCTAAATTTTTTCCTTGAGTGATCATGATCATGATTGAATATTCTTTGTCTTGAAAATGAATGGTATTCTTGAAGATTTATCTTCAATAGTTTTCTTAGATTCTGGTTGACCATGATTCCTTCCTTTGAGTACTTCTGCATAACTCTTTCTATTTTCTTCGTTCTTATTTTCTATAAACCTTGAGTGCTTCTCTTCATTCTCTATAACTGATGTGGATGTTTCTATCTCATCAATGTTCTTGTTGATCTTGACGGTTTTACTTCTCAATGAGACAAATTCTTCTTCAATCTTCTCAACCTCTTCTTATTTCTTCATTATCTGAGACTTCATGACTTATTTTGTTCTTTTCTCTTCTTCGAGATGAATTTTTGATGTGATTATTTCTTCTTCAATTCATTTCTCTTCTTGACCAAACTCTTTAGATCGTTAGTTCTTTCCTTAAAATGATTTGTCAATATCTTCTCTCTCATTTTTTATTCTTTCTTCTGTGCTTCTATGTTGGATTTAAAATACTTCTTTTGATATTCAATATTTTCTTCGATCTTTATGGCTACTTCTAGATGAGTTCTTAAGTTCTCAATGACCTATTGGGATTCTTCAAAAATGTGAACATTTTGTTTTTGTTTCATCAATTATTTCTTGAGTGACTTGTTTTCTTCTCTTAGTTCATCTAAATCACTAATCAATTCTCTGGCGATTATGTACCCTTCATCTTCTGAATTTGTTTGACATGGTGAACATAATTCTTCTTGATCTGTATTTGCATATTCTTTAGCATTTTTTGAATCTGTGATGGGTGAAGAATATATGTCATGTAACTTATCCCAAATTTATTTGGTTGATGAAAATTTACCAAACTTTTCTCTTACTGGATTAGGTAATCCTTCTGGATGAAATCCATTGTTATTTTGTTATTCTTCTTCAATTCCTTCTCAGTTGTAATCTTTTCCCTTTTTGAACTATCATATCCTATAACGACTAATAGCCAAATATAATTTCCTTGTTCATGTAAACATAATTTCATCCTTCTGGTCCACATCTCATACTTAAAACCATTATGGCCATTAAACATTGGTACTCCATTCTCAAAATAATCCATAATCTCTTTCCAGTGGCTAAATTGTTTCTTGAAGGAACCGACTCTCATACCAATTGTTGGATTACAGAGAGGGGGGTGGCGGGGGGGGTGAATCAATAATAGATCAATTTAATCCCTTTTCACCATAAAATGCAAGTGTTATATCAATGTAGCATTATCATCCAATAGTTCAGAGTAAATAAACAATGAACAAATCAAAAATCACACACATACAAAGTACACCAATGTTTTACGTGGAAACCCAAAGTGGGATAAAACCACATAATGTGTTTTCTTATATGTATTTAAGAATTACATTCATTGGAAGCACCAACTTCCTTTGTTTTCCAACTGCAACTAGAAGGAGGCTCCAACCCCCTAGTTTCTTAGGCTACAACTTGAGGGAAGCTCCAACTCCCCAATTCTTTGGCTACAGCTAGAAAGAGGATACAACCCCTTATGTTCTCCAGCTATAACCAGAAGGTGGCTACAACCACATGTCCTTGCGCCGTCCAACCACCTTGATGTAGAAGTAGAATGATGGAACCAATGTCACACTATCACTTTGAGATATACTGATGTAAACCTGTACCAATCAAACTGCACCAAACAACCTGTACACATAACCTAAACCATGCATCAACCATGCATAAACCTGTACCTCAACTTGTAATCAACCTGTATGATAAACAAGTGCATCAACCATGCACCAACCTATACCTCAACTTGTACCATGAGCAAGTGCATCAACCATGCACCAAACCTGTACAAATAGCATGTCACAACAACCTGTCCAAACAACCTATCAAAACAACCTATCTCATCAATATTATCAACCAAATCGGATCTACTCACCAATATTAATCACCAAGACATCTCTCAAAGATGTGCATCAACCAATCATAACATAACAACTCGTAATCATCACCAAGATCAATATGTGATTCTAATAATATACCAATACAAGTATGCTACATCATCCATAAACCATGTGTCAACAATACTACTAACAAGTGCCTCCAACCATGTACTAAGTATGTACCAATCATGTATCAACTACTCATCAACTATGACTCATAAATATGTACCAACATCATCAACTATACACCTCATGTATGTGCCAACTCATCAACTACTTGTCTCAACCATGTACCCAACATGTACCTCAACCAAAATCCCTCATCAATTTCATCATCCAAATCTGATTTGTAACTCTGTAATATACCTGGTGTATATGATCACATAACTAGAAACCTTCCTTAACTTTAACAACAAGATACTAACATTTTCATCAAAATTTACTTTATTTTCACATGACTAGTTTTGGATTAGTCAACAACCCTAACCTGAAATAATCATAACTATGTACTTGTAATGAATACAGATATGAAAATGGTACACAATGTTCTTCAATGCCTTTTATGCAATTCCTCCAGATTTCACTGCTTGGAACCTCTCAAAAAAGGAGTTATAGCAAAAATGACATACATTGTTGAATTATGGCTTATTCTAGAGAGAGAACTTGTAGAGCATGCCCCACACAGAATATTTATTGTATGAATCTGAAAATTGTACACAAAATACTACAGATTGTACTCTAACCAACATATTTGGTGGTATTGAATGTGGATCTTTTATGAAGAAGTTATGACGTTTTTACTCGAAACACATGTTTTATACTAGTTTTAGGACTAGACATAAACCCTATCCTCCACAGAGTGTAACTCCAAAAATACAATGAACCACAAGCTAAAATTCATACCACAACTACTTGGATATGTTTCATCAATCACCTCCCAATTTCATGGTCTGAATCATTCTAGAAAAAAAAGTTATTGCGAAAATTATGAGATGACCTGTAAATAACATACCTTAGAAAGAATAATCAAAAGAATTTATCCTCCCTTGAATTACAACCTTCTTTACATCACCTTCCCTCTGAAATTCGTCTTAGATATCCTTTAGTTACCTCATTCACCTATAGATATTCAATATGCTCAAATGTGATAAAAATGAGAGATTCTTTCCTCTTATTTATACTCTCCAAGTAGCTTCCTTAGAAGCATCTTCTAGGTCCCTTTGCCCACATAGCCACTTTGTCCACATAGTCACCTATGTCCAACATTTCCCAATTTGCCACTTGTCCATGTATCCAATAACTACTTGACCACTTAACCCATTTTCATCATTTTAGGGTTAACCTTCTTATAACTAGTTTCCATAATTAGAAAGTTCTCCATTTACATTATTATTTAAATAATCCTCCTTGACTTTGTCACTTCAGTTTATTATTTAAATAATCCTCTTTGACTTTGCCACTTCACTTTATTATTTAAATAATCCTCTTTGACTTTGTCACTTCACTTTATTATTTAAATAATCCTATTTGACTTTGTCACTTCACTTTATTATTTAAATAATCTTCTTTGACTTTGTCACTTCACTTTATTATTTAAATAATCATTTTTTACTTTTTCACTTCACTTTATTATTTAAATAATCTTGTCTTTGCAAGCACTTTGACTACTTTGACCTTTTGGGGCTTCTATATGACTCATGAGGGTTCTCCAACTTCACATGGCCATAACTCTCTAACTGTGAGGAGTTATGTGACTTTCCATATACCACCAGAAATGGAATGACATGTACTATCCATCTAGAATAGTATTACCTACAAATATATCAAAACTCATACCATTATACATCAAACAAACTTGGGTCCATTACCCAAACCTTTGTGCTACTAGAATTCTCTACCAGACTTTCTTTAAGGGTTGACATCAATGAAAACCAACCCAATTAATCAACAACTTTCATTTCTTTATTCAAACGAGTCATTGACCCCTTTTGAGTAGAGGCTCTTCTTATACTTATAAGAGTTATTCATCTTTTCATGTGTGTCCCGTTTCTGGTTATTTTTGTGTTGATGATGTTCGCTCTTTACGTATAGTCTTGATCATTATCACTACTTTCTTTTTTTCTCATATGGACTCTTAGCAGCAAAATGTTATACTTTTCCACAGTTGAAGAATTTAAAGGGAAACTCACCTTTGTATTTTCAGAATCCCTTTTTGAGTCTTCTCACAAATTTTTCTTTCTCTCTCTATGATTCACATCTTGTTCAATTGCTTGATTTGTTCTCTTTATTTTTCATCTTCTTTGAGGATTTGAAAGTTTCTTCCCTTTTTTATGGTTTTTATTTTCAATCCTCATTTCATATGCAATGAGGATCCCTAGAGACAACAACCCTCACAATTTTTTGTTTTGTAGAAACCAACCTACCTACAATTTTATAGGTTCTTCATATGAATTTCCTTCATTGGTTTGTTTGATTCTTCTAGCTTCACCAAATCTTCTTTATGCTTGTTACTTCTGCTTTTTCCATATCTTCTCTATGCTTGTTGCTTTTGCTTTTGGCAGATATTCTCTTCACTCGCCACTTATGCTTTAGATCTACCTTCACCAGGTCTTCTTTCTTCTTCTTCTACTTCTTCCTTATATCTTCCTTTGCCATTTTTCTTTCTAGAACGCCATATCTATTTGCTAGAACACCATATCTAATCTTTTCTAATATTTATTCATCGCTCCTCGAATGATATTCAATCGTCACTCCTCAAATAATATGGATACAAATATTACGTTTTCACCCACACACTTTATTTCTCACAATTATCTTCTCATTTTATACTTTACCAATAGTTCTACATGAAAAGTCATGTTCATTTGAAAAGACACGACTTTTATTAAATAAATAATTAATTTTCCCCTTATTTATTTTTTAATTTATTTTTCAAGATACCGTGGGTAAAATACTATAATTGGTTTTAAAACCATGTGAACCTTTACTCCACTTTTACTTTTACCTTTTTTAATCCACTTTCATGTCTACTTCTGTAATGTCCCCACTTTGGGACATCATCACAGGGCAGAGCCTTATGATGACCAGAGTAGCCAGATAAATGTTATAGCAAGTACAGGGGTATTTGAGAGGCATTGTGGGGTCCAATTGGCAGTTATCATCATATTCCATCATTATGAGCCATTCCGCATAGGTTGGCTTTGGTTTCGTTCCATTCCGACGATTTCCATGATTTTGACTATTTTGAGCTATAAGTTAATTAAAATCACTAAAGAGGGCATTTGGGGCACATTACTTGGAGGAACCTCTTAGTGTAATAGCTCATTGGAACCGAGAGGAGAAACAATACAGGATCGGATGGCTAGCAGTGACTTTCAGTGGCCAGGGAAGCCACAAGGAGAGATAAGGATATTTTCAGAGGTAAAAAGGTTAATTAATTAATTAAAGTGATTTAATTAATTAATTAAATATTAATAAAATGAAAGTCACTTTTGAGGGACAGGTTGAGCCAAAAAGTATAAAAGGAAGGCACGGGCCTCTACTCATCATTCATGTATGATCTTATTTTGATTTCTGGCTTCTAGCTAGTGAGCCCAATATTGGGGGTTTTG